>ML785766.1:703177-738126 GCA_009831015.1 Picea engelmannii | reverse complement strand
AAAATGCTTAAAAATAAATAATATTTGGAAAATATAAATGAGACCCATTAATGGTGAACAATAGGGAAAATGAAGTGACATGGTGGTGAATAATGAGTGATATAATGGAAGCATAGGTGAAAAATGTATGGTAATGAATGATATTTGTATGATGTTTTGAAGCCCAAACAGCTGCCCTGCTCAAAGGAAAGCCTTGTTAACTTCTTTGGGCTCTACTGAGACATGTAATCCAGGCACCATCATGTTAGATACAACCGACTTAAAACCTCGTTTGCCTTACCATGTAGCATTTCAGATAGTAGTGGCTCATCCCACGAAAATTTTTACTTAGAATATCTTCCTCATAGTGGTCGACGAGGGCACCTCGACATGCGTTATGTCGTTAGCATGCTGGAAGGCCATTGGCCAGTCCATTTTGTCTCCATCACCTACTCTCCTCACTGCTTTTGATGGTCGTTCATTCTGACCACATGGCATCATTCCTTCTTTCCCTGTGCAGTTAGGAGGGAAAACCATGTGTGTCGAAGTAGAGGTAGTCTATGCTCCCCTCGACTATAACCTCTTGTTAGGATGGATTTGGACTTATGCTATGCAAGTTGTGGTTGCTACAGTTTTCCGAGTCTTGTTGTTTCCACACGAGGGTCGGATAGTGACCATCAATCAATTTTCTTTCTCCAGACCTGACCCAGCTTTGGGGGCATCCATGGTTCCGATGATTGATAATCCTCAACCAAGTGTCGTTAACGTAGGAGTTGGTTTGTGCCCATCCTTGATGGGTACCTTTGATTACCCACCTCCTCACGACGATATCAAATTTATATCTAATCACCATAAGGTTGAGATTTTTCAAGTTTCTTCTTTCTGCACGACTTACTTTGAAGATCCTTGGATTCTTCCTTCCCCATCAACCACGATGAATGAGACAGGGCACCCAGGCATGTCAATGCCCTTGTCAGTCGCTGAGGTAGCGTACTCTTTAGTCTAGCAAGCTTCAACTAACCCTAATCCGACTCCTGCACAAGAGTTAGATCCACTTCTAGAGCCTATTTGGGCTCAGGGTTCTCTCGCTAACGTCGATTCGTTAGACTTAGTCTTGCCTTCTGATGAAGCAGTAATCAAAGTAATGACTAGTCCAGACAAACCTTGGGAAGATCTTCATCACAGATCATATTTTCTCCTAGAGTTAAGCCGAATCGAAGTAGGAGAATTCACCATTACCATAACGGGAGATCAACCGTGTCCTATTAATCTCTTAGCTACACAGGAAATTTATGCTGAGGGCAATATGGCAACTATCGCTGAAACTATACCCATCAACATCTCCTGAAACCTTGGCGTCGTGGAAAATTTCTTCGTCAGAGTGGATTTCTCCCCCAAAGAAATTCAAATTTAGATGGATCTTTTCAAATAAGTCTGTGATGTTTTTGCCTGGTCCTATGAGGAAATGCTAGGTATCGATCCGAAAATAGTTGAACATGAAATCACAACGTATCCCAATGCCAAGATTTTACCAGCTCCATCAACTCCTCTGAGGTATATCCTTCATTCTCACAGCTTTCAAAAGAACGAACTATGTCATGAACACCATATCTATATTCCTCACAACAACGATGATGAATTAACTCAGAGGAATAAATCTTTTGACATTGCTTATTGAAAGCTGCATGAAAATCTCCCAGGGAGGAGATGCTAGTAGGGGGTAAGGATTGATACCATTGACGAGCATCTCCTGCTAATGAGAACATGAACATCTTTAATAATACATCCCCATGATGTATCTCCCACTGGTGCATGAGTTCATGAAACTCACAAAGATGTTGGGCAAGGTTGTCATCTTTATGTTCTCTAAATATGGGCAAAAAATCACCCCACTCATCTGGAGTAGGAACAACATTGGGAAAACCAGGAACAACAGAGAAGTTAAAAGGAGCAAACCTTCAAGCCAAGATTTTTTCCGTTTCGAACCAGTGGAGTTGCCAATCGATTCTTTAATCATGGAGTCTCCAGGTGAATGATATACAGTGTGAGTGTGTCTAGCCTTTGTTCACCATCAAAGACCAGATCTGATTGTTGTGTTCTCTTAGGGGGCTTCAGGTGTATCTAGATGGAAGCCACACTGAAACAGTGGAGTCGAGACAGTGCAATCGCCAGGTGCAAGTGAAATCTTCAATGGTTCTGATATCTGATGCACCTTCAGAATCATAAGCTCATTGTCGTTATATCCCAAGGAAAGGTCTTCAATCCGTTCCCCGACAACGACGCCAAAAATGTTAGCACTAGAAGTCACCTTCGAATTGCATAGAAGGTAAGCCTAATACCCATCAGTTTATACGGTAAATGTAAATGAGTTTTAGGTGATCAAATGGAGAGGACTCAACGATAATAACGTTCTAACTCATAAATGTAGACAAGCATGCATAAGCAATTGAGGTCTGGAATCAACTTCACTCAATAAGTTGGAGTAAGGATGAATAGAGGGAATACTTTGGTGAGGAGAGTGTAGAGGTATGATGTGGACATCAAGTCTTCCAGCAACCTAAGGAGGAAAAACTTAAAAGAAAGATCCTCTTGAATTCAAATCTCAAAGAAACTGAAATAAATTATAACAACACTATAATCAAACATTCATCATAATACAGTCACAAAAATCCATGTGAATCAGTCAATCACGAACTCTCTCAGTATCAAAGGAAAATAAGATGGAGCAAGAAAGATGACTTACATTAACTAGGATGTCTCAAGAACAAACACATAACCAGAGAACCAATGTTCTTCATAAAAATATTACAATAGCAGGAAGCCTAGCTCAACCATTCGACCTTTAACAAAATATTAGAACTAAATACTTATACTCAGAACTTTATCAACTACGAGGAGTGTGATTGGACCATTTCATTCAAAGTTTTCAGTCGGCACCTTCTCTGTCAGACTATGCAAGCCTTCTTATGTCAGACGTGATCCTGGATCAGTGAGGTCTCTGTGAAACAATCCATCCACCAGGGAGCTTTGGACTGACAATCGCCCCCCACAACCCTTTTCTCCATGCATTCCATTTATGGGGTGAGACGAGGTCTCAACCACTGCCCCCATTTCCATTAAATACCTTCATCAATATTAGGATGAGGACTGAAACCCATGAATGTTCCAGGCGGTGCCCACGAATTCTTTGAGTCAATCCCAATGCATCGAGGACAAGCAGATCTTCTTCTGTGACCAAATACAGGTGTTTTTGGCCTTTGGTGCAACTCCTCTCCATCACTCCATCTTCAATGTGACCTAGGGTCATGACCCTATGCAATTGCGCAATTGTGGGTGCTACCAAGGGTGGTTTGAAAGAAAACCACTTTTGTCCCCACAATTCACCATGAACCGTCACACGTCCCTTTCCAAAAAAAATGGTTTTGATTGCGGTCCGCCCTTGAAATTTTAAAACGTGTGCACCTTATGAACCCACAAATGGTGCATGACCATTGATATTGTGATATGAGATGAGGCTTCCTAATCAATGGCCCAACTCTAGAACTTTAGATCAATGGATCATATATTCCCTCTTTGAATCAACGATCGAGATCTTCTTCACGAATCGGCCTTCGAGAATTTCAATTCTCAAACCACATTTCCCTCTAAGAAAAACATCTGGAGATGAGGATTTGATGACACGTGGATCTAGCTGATCAACAAATCATATCCATTTCAAGCCTTTGGGACTTCAACCCTTTGGGATTTCTAAGCACTTCTCATCTCAAATCTCCCGAAGCTCATTTCCTTGAAGGCATGGATCAACTGCCACAAGTCCCCTTTAATATCAACAGTTCATACTCACTTCGGGTCCTTTTTCTTTGGTGCTATACTTCACGAAAATTGGCACTCCTAAATGCCCATGAGCCACTAATCTAGAATGTTTTGGGAATCTTCTCCATTGAAAGAATAAAACTTCCTTCTCCTTATGCTTCAATCCCGAAACAAATTTCTAAGAAAGATGTGCTTTGTGTTCATGGATGCGGCTTGCATGATCAATGATTTAGACGAATGGTTGTGGGCTAGGAAAATAGGGAGACCAGGGCACTTTAAACATAGAGGGGGGGAAACAAAAACTATTTTACAAGCTGAAGGGGGGGGAATTTAAGACTTGGTTTTTGAAAAGGAGAGAGACAGGGAAAAATTACAGACTTAGGTAGAAACCACAAATCCACAGGACTCTGACAAGTTCATGTGATAACGGGGATTACCAAGAATCCATAAGGGGAGTGATTCCATATTTTTAGTGGTAGACATGTTCTCAAAGATGGAACATTTCATACCATGCCAGAAAACCAATGATGCTACTCACATAGCCAATTTATTTTTCAAGGAGGTTATCAGATTACATGGATTTCCCAGAAGTATAATCTCAGACAAAGATAAAAAAATTGTGGGACACTTTTGGAGAACTCTATGGAAGAAGTTGGGGACGGAATTTTCCTTCATTTCAACATATCACCCTCATACAAATGGACAAAATGAGGTAGTAAATCAAAGTTTGGGAAATTTATTGAGGAGTTCGGTCACTGAACATCACAGTCAGTGGAATCAAATTCTGCCCCAAGTAGAACTTTCATATAATGATTCCCCGAACATAAGCAATGGAAAGATTCCATTTCATGTAGTGTATGGGATGAATTTGAGAGGAATTTCAGAGTTAATAAATTTAGGACATGATGAGTTCCAAAGTGCAGGAGCATAAGACTTTGTTGCAGAAATGCAAGAGATATATGATCAAATAAAATGACGGTTACAGGATAACAGTCAGAAGTACAATAGAAGAATTGATAAAATAAGAAGACAGGTTCATTTCAAGGTTGGAGACAACGTTTTAGCACATCTAAGGAAGAAAAGGTTCCCAAAGGGAACATATAAAAAATTAAATATGAATAAGATAGGACCATGTAAAATCCTCAGAAAATTTGTTGCCAACACTTATGAGATTGAACTGCCAGAAAATATTGGAATATCACCAATAGTCAATGTTGCATACATGTACCCTTACATGATAGATGATAAAGGAGGATCAGGTGATCATAATAAGATCCAGTGGGAAAAGAAAATTCCCACAACAGAAAATCCACAAATGGAGAAAATTCTATACCAAGGGATTGGCAAGAAGATCACCAAGTGGAAGACTTATTTTGAGTACCTAGTGAAGTGAAAAAATCACCCAGCGGAGGATGCTAGTCCAATAATTGAACCTAATATTTAGAGACATGGAAAAAAAGTACAGGATATCACAAACAACATTTCATGAATCTTTTGTCCAGAGGAATATGATGCAAGAGCATCACCATCAACACCAAAGGAGGCTGAGTGGAGGACAACTCAGCTCCAACATGCACATTTAAAGTTGGTTTTGATCCCAAGGAGGGCGGATCATATTAAATTTTTGAAACATTGTAATTAAATATGTTTTAATATTCAGAGGCTTGAGCCATTGTATAGGATCCCAAGAGACTATAATCACCTTAATTATCTGTAGGATTGTACAGATTTTGAGCCTCATCTCTTATCTAGTTTGCAAATGCTCTTTCATGTAATAGGCCTTAGTAGATAAGTTTTTTAATTGTGATAGGTTAGAACTAAGGTAGGTTGGAGGGAAGGCTCGAGAATCTCCTCGTGTATAAATATATGTAATCTATGCCCAATTGAGGTTGTTGTATCTTACTATTGGTGTTGAATCTCATTGTTATTGTTTTTGGTTATTATAGAGAGTTGTTGAGAAGTGTATGAGTCCATGTACATACTTTGTTTAATGAATATAAATGGAAATTTTTTATTCCAAATGCATAGTGTTTCTTATTTCTGATTTCATTGAGTAAATGTTATGTTATTTCCTTGTTGTGGTTGATTATGCTCATATGTATGCATTTGTTAGCTAGAAAGATGAACTATTAATGTTTCCTTAAGTTTCAATAGTTTATCTTCTGAGAGATTTGGTGCAAGGAGTGCATAGTGTTCGCAAGGTGTGTGAAGGTTGAGTCAAGTCTAATTAAGAATCTCAGAAGAGGTAGTGTGAAACTTTGTAGAGAGAGTGCAAGGAGTGCACAATCACTTAGTGGAGAGCAAAGTTTGAGAGAAAAACCATGCAAGTTGTGCATTGGGCCTGCAGTCAGCTGGAGTGTTGAAGAGTATAAGTTTGGAGAGAACAAAGAGTGCGGAAAAAGTTCTCAAGAAACTCAAAATTTTCAAGGTGAACAAGCACCAGGGCTACGCAGGAGGGACGTAGAAAAATTTCTAAGTATGAAGTTGTAAAGTGTTCAGAGGAATGCAAAAAAGGCAGCAGAGGTTCAAATTTCATTGCTTGGTCAAGCTTAGGAAGGATAGTGACTGAGATCCTTTGAAAAAGGAGGATTCTTATTAGTTTGGAGGATGATTGGACGAGATCCACTCATGGAGAAACCAAGCCTTTCCTAGCCACTAGATCTGGTAAAGTAGCACAGGAGTTACCACTGGAAGTCCTTTGGACTTTGCGAGTTCGGTAAATTTCATTCAAGGAGGACCTAGGAGTCAGAACCCCTGAAGTTCTGAAGTATGAACCTCATGTGGAGCATCGATTTCAATGGACGTGTGTCAGCAAATCATCGTGGTTTTGGAATCCCCATAGTTCAGGAGAAGGAGGGTGAAAAGTGTTCGAAGTTGAAAACAACCAAAGGTCGAAGCTCGAAGTGGGTCCTAACCACTTGTCCCAAAGGACATGTGGACCATCGTGAAGTGAGCCTTGTCACATAGGAGTTCATCTCTTTATAGATTTGGTGGGGTTGTGCATTGAGAAGGTCTGAAGCCCGAAGTATGAAGTACACACGAGCCATTGATCTGGAGGAGGAGCGCTAGCCGTCCAATCGATTATCCGGAGTTTGGTGTTCAACGAAAGTGTAAGTTGGATCGGGTAATACCCCTGAAGCCTGAAATACCGAATAAATTTAGAGTCATAGATCTCAACGTGATACATGGGTTGTTAATTGGTTCACTTGTTGATTCAAAAGTTTTCAAATCCGACATTCGAGAGAACTGTCATTTGTTGTTGTTGGAACTCCTGAAGGTCATAGTTTCGAAACTTTGAAATCCTGAAGCATTGGTGGGTAAAGAGATAATACCATGGGTTTAATCCTAGGATCGCATGGATTCCACCGTTGACCCATCGAGGACCTCTGTAAGGTATTCTAGTTTTGAAAGAGAGGGAAAAGGCCCGTGGAAGTGTAAGTGAAGGTTCAAAATGAACCTGCGAGCTGATCCAGCTCCCAAAGTCAAACGATCCTAGACCAGGAGGTCGTGAAGTCCCTAGAGAGTGGGTGGGGGTTTGTATCACTACCATCCCAGTCTTTGGAGGAGAAAATAGAAGATTATATAGAGAAAAAAAAAATTCTTATGTGGTCAATGACCAAAAAAACTATGTAAATCACCCCATATATGGTGTTGATGGAGACCTGGGATGTTGCATCCTCACAGTAAATGAAGAATACAAAGAAGTTTTGACTCCTATAATCCATGTTGTGAGCCCTTCCCAAGAATTCCATGTTATATGGAAGATGAATTTTGATGGAGTATATTCAAAGGAAGGAGTGGGAGTTGGAATAGTCCTCATCTCCTCTAAAAAAGAATAAATTCATATGCCCTAGAAATTGGAGTATGATGATACTAACAATGTAGCTGAGTATGAAGCCCTAATTTGTGGTTTAGAGGTAGCAAGGAAGATGAAGATCACCAAGTTGGTAGCCTTTGGAGACTCAGAACTTGTTGTTAAACAAATCAAAGGTTTCTATCAGACATGGCATCCTAGGATGAGGGCCTACAAGAATAAGGTATGGGATTTAATTGACAGTTTTTGTAAATCTTTTAATATCACTTCTATTTCAAGAGAAATTATTCAGCTAGTTGATTCCTTAGAAACAACAACTAGCACCTTTAAAACCCCTATTGTACCTCAGATGAGATATGATATTGAGATGAGATATCAACCTTCCATCCCTGATAATATAAATACTTGAAAGTGTTTGAATATGACCAACAGATCAAAAGAGTCATGGAGGTCATAAATGATTTTTCCAACACACATGTAGATTTAGATGATGAAGAAAATTGGGAAACTATGACTGAAATAGAGATACAGATAACCTCTGAATTTAGTGAGTACATGGTTGGGAATAAGGTCCCCCAACTGAAAAACAATTTTATCCCTAAAGAAAGGGTGCTACTAGAGCAACATTTTGGAAGGAATGATGTGCCCATAAAGCCTATAATCTTACCCAAATATGACAATGATAAATAATGCAACATTGGGATAGAAAATGAGCCAAAATTCATAAATTTGTCCAAATAAATATCCCCCAAGAAAAAGGAAAAATACTTGTGATTGCTCAAAGAATATATTGATGTCTTTTCCTGGAAGTATGAAGACCTGAATACCTATGCTACCAGCATCATACAACATAGGATACCTCTCAATCCTAGTACTAAGACTTTCAGGAAGAAGTTAAGGAAAGTTAACCCCTTGTTGCTAGAAACAATTGAGAAGGAGGTGAGGAAGTTACTTGATGCTCAAATCATGATTCCCCTTAGATATTACGAATGGGTAGAAAATATGGTCCCAATTAGAAAAAAGAGTGGAGAGATAAGGCTTTGTGTGGACTTCAGAAAAATGAACAAATGCTCAGTAAAAGACAATTATCCTTTTCCTAAGATGGATCATATACTTCACAAAGTGGAGGGATGGAATATGATTTCCATGATGGATGGTTTCTAGGGATATGATCAGGTAGTAATGTATTCTGATGATAGGGAAAAAAACAACCTTCATAACCACATGTGGAACTTTAATGTATGATAAAATTATGCTTGTTCTGATAAATGCAGGAGTTACATTCTAGGGAGCCATGGATATATCCTTTATGGGAGAGAATGATATATTCATTGTCATATATCTAGATGATATGTATGTCTTCTCCAAGATAGATGAAGACAACATTAAGCACTTAAGGAAAAATTTTGTGAAGTGCATGGAATTTTCCCTATCCTTGAATCCAAAGAATTCCTACTTTTCTATGATTACGGGTGTTATGGGACTTATCGGTAAATGCGGACATAAACATATCTCCCTAGATCCACTTAGATCTAGAACAAAACATAATAGAACATGACACTTTCCCTAAGCTCTAATCATTGAGTTTACTATCTAGAAAGAGATGGGAAACATACCATTTAAATATCACTTCCTCTTGTCGTTGTCATCCTAAATCCACTCCAATGCTCCTATGGTATTGGATCTGCAAGGGAACACAAGCCAACCAAAGTTAAAGAAATAATATACTCAACGAGAACCTATGTATGTGATCAAGGAATCATACAATAAAACAAGATAAGTTTTATGGGAAAGAAACATATCACTGTATTATATAATAATGAAAGTGGATATTACAACCAAATCCTTGATGTTGCAAGGTCCCCTTCCAATGAACCTTTGCTCCAAAACACACTTTCTCCAATCTTTAATGAATAATATCCATAATGACTTGATGAACTGAAATGAGTTTCTCAAGAATGATCCAATGCAGAATTCTCCATGCAATCTTAGCTTATTCAACCTTCATTAACCTTAAAATCAACCTTAGCCGTGATAAATCCCTCTTTATATAGGGGAAAGAGAGATGGTTAAAGAGATTGGGATGATCCCACCAAATCAAAGAAGTGAGTAGGATCCCAACCATACATACACCACCAAACCTTATAGAAGATCCCCTTTTAGAAATTTCGTGAAACTTAACCTTTTCTTAGCCTTTTGACATCGTTCCACCCCAACTTTAGGTACTCTTGCAGAGACATCACAATCAAGAGGGAGATGAATAGGGAAGAGGGAGACGACTAGGCATCGTCACACCCTGCTTATGGTGAAGCCTGCGACAACCCTCCTTAACAAGGTTTTTGATAAGAGAAATTCAGTCACATTCCTCCTGAAGAAAGTCTCTTTTTGGGAACATGAACACATGTTTGTCAATGGATCACTGGGGTGACCAAAATAATGTGTAACAGAATACCCCCCCAAAGTATGAGACTGGAAATCATGACAATCGAAATAATTTGTAGAATGTGTGTGTCAGAGACAAAGAACACATCATCCAGGAACCTGCAAACAGTCAAGCATCGGCATAATAATATACCATTGTTCGAGGTAGGAATTCCCATACTCAGATTACAAAATTTCAAATGAGTCATGGCCACCAAATATACACCATGGATCCATGTCAATGTGAAATCCGCATAGCCACCCAAAATACACTGTGAATCTATGTGCTAAAATGAATCAAATTCAGACATAGCCATGAGACATACAAAGTGGATCTATCTGGCAATACAAATCATGAATACTCCGTCGAAACCTAGACCAAAATGTTATTATTTAGGGTCTTCATTTCCATCATCCCTAAGGATGAATCTAACCATGCGATTACAGGTGCCAAAGTCGAACATGGTAGAAACCACTTGATTACCGATCATTAATGAATATCGTTAACAAGTGCAAGGGAAATCACCATTGATGTCAATTACTCCCAAGGTACCCTAGTACAATCCAACGAGTATGAATAAAGGAGTTGAAGTCGAACACTCGAGGGAATCCTCCAATCAGAGGCCAATGATGTTAACCTAGTGTTGAAAGCGAAGAAACCTGCCATTGAGGCATGTAGGTTCTAAGGCACTGAATGATTTCTAAGTATTGTTCCTGGATAATGAGTTGAAGTTGACAGGAAAAGACTCATCACAGGAGGGCCTTGATTTATCCCCCATCAATGACACGAAATAAGTAACAGAATTGAGATAGATCAGAATATGAAATGATTCAAAACTAACATAGGGAAGACCGACATGGTAGAAAATTTATAACTGCAGATGGTCGAGTCGATAGGAGGCTTATTAAGGTTGGACTTCTATTGAACATATGAACGAAACGTCAATGGTATTGGCATCATTGACTCAATAAGGACCCAACATACGAACATGAAGATGGTCAAATGAGAGATGAATGGATTTCCCAGCCCAGATACAATGATGAAGGGAAGTGTCATGTTCAAGAGCAACTATTACTGCCACTAACACAGATACAGAGACACATTTCTTTCCCAAATTCTCCCCCACCATTTCTGGCAAGTACCTATTTATTTTTACGCAATCTTGAGGGGGATAACATATTATTATTGATGTAAGCCCATCTTTTGGATGAGTCCCTCAGAGTACTTTTAATGAACCCTAACAAGGAGTGGTTCGGTCCCATATGGGTCTTTCGATTTTTTTTTAAATCCAAAGAGATAAAACTCGGGGTTTTTTCATGTTTAGAGAGTCTTGAAAACACTTAAAGATTTGATATGATGAGACCGAAAAAGTGATAACCTACCTCTCATCAAATGTTTTCTTCAAATAATTTTATGAGCGTGAAAATAACAAGGTCGCTCGACAATCTTTTCGTTTTTACAGAGTGTGAAAAGAGTTTAAAGGATACTCCATGGGTTTCTTTTTTTGTGCTACCATTACGAGTATGAAAAGACGACAAAAGTATACTCGGTTACATTCTCATTGATTTATGAGCATGAGAAGGAACAAAACCTAAGCTCGAAGGTTTTCCTAAAAAAATCTAAAAGGATTTGTACATGTGACAAATGTATAAAAGCAAACCAAAAGATGTATACTTGTTCAATATTTCACTCCTAGGTTTTTCATCTGCAAAAAATCAAACACTTTCAATGTCATTATAACTTTAGGGTTTAGGTGAAATACGTAAAATAATATAAAATATAATCAGAAAACTAAAAAAGTTAATAAATATGGGTAAAAACTTCTTTTTACTATTCCATTGTTACCCCACACAATCTTTGTTCCAAAAACCCCATTTTACCTCAAAATTTCATTGCGGATTGTGTGAGGCATAGTTGATTATTTGACGAATGGCCTCCGTTGAACAGGTAATTTTCATCTCCTTCAACTTTTCATGGATCAATTTTTTCTTTTCATTGGTTGGAAATGACTTTTTGGGTTGAGTTTTCAAGGGTACCCATGTGTGGAGGTCATCGCAGGCACCCCATATCATACCCTGCGACGACCTATGGTCATCATAGACAACCTTTTGGCTAGCCTGCAACAACTCCGCACTATACGGATGGCCTAGCTAGGGACGTGCTCAAATCAAAAGGTGTTTTTAGATGTCTTTTCCAATAAAAAGTTTCTAGGGAAGATATGAAGATGTTAATCCCTCTTTTATGTTCCATTAGAGGTTTTCTACAGTAAGAATGTTGGAATGGAGAGAGAGAGAGTGACGTGGAATATTACTTTGTTGGGAACAACCCAGGAATTGTTAATACTCTTCGAGAGTGTGAACTTCTAAAATGTTTCAAGATCCATGGCATGAGGGCCCAATTGAGGTTACTGGAATACTTAGTTCACATGTGGGATGTGAACCAATGAGAATTCCATGTGGGGGCACACATTTTGATGATAGATATCAAGGATATCTATTTCTTGATCGGTTTGTCTCACTGTGGGGCCAGAGTTACACTGACAGGTAGCAGGGGAGGTGGCAAGCCCGTGAGTCACTATATTAGTGAGCATTACATACCCAGTACTCAGAAACATAGCGGAAAAGTCACTATCATAGATGTCCATGAATTGCCTCTACAAATGGTCCTCTACACTATCATGCACATGGTAGGGAGTGCAACTCCCCATATGGATCTTCAGAGCTACTTCCAATATGCACTGGAATGCATGGAACCCTGAGTTTTCAACTGGTGTGACAAGGTTCTTAGAAGCATGAAAAAACAATTAACCAAGTGCAAGAATGGTGACCTGAAACAATTCAGATACGGTTCGATTTTGGTGTCCTTCTTCCTAGAGAGGGTCCCATATTTACGCTTGCAAGTAGAGTGGGGTATACCTACCCCATAGCATCCAAGAATGAAGAACTAGGTTGACCTCATGGCATGACATGTGACTGGTTCTATCTTCAAATATAATGATGTTTTCTTGGACTGGTTGAGGAACTGGATACTTATGGTAGACGACTATGCCTATGCCGATGTAGATTTCCAAGGTGACCCAGACTTGGTTCTTCTTGAGGGATCACAATGGGGGTACATAGGTAAGAAGTACATTTTGTTTTTATAATGTTTTTGTGATTTTAAATATAAATTTTTTTTATGTGTTATTTATCCGATGACTGATCAAATGCTCTTTCGATAATGCATACATGGGACCTTACCGACCTCCAGGTTCATCCCCCATCCAGAGGAAAGGGGAGAGAGCTGACGTAGCAGGAGTAGTTGTTGTTGACTATGAGATTCTGGAGAAGAATCTAGAGGGGATTATGATGAAAATCATGGATTCCTCCATCAACAATATCCCGAGGCATTATCAATGCCATACAGTGGGCGTGTCTGCTTCCATCGGTCAAATTCTCTACAAGTTAGCACGGGCAATCGCATGTTATAGAGAGCAACATCCTTGATGCTCTTTTTGTATATGAATCCAAGTGCTTCACATTTCTGATATTTTGGTCTTTGGACAAAAACACTTTTGTAACACTTTTATCGTTATATATACATGAGGCTTCTACCGGCTTACTTGTTGTATATACAAAGTGTGATTGGATTTTATAAATTTCTCAGATGTCTATCTAACACATAATTAGATAAAGCATCTATCAATGTATTTAGACATCTAGGAATGTGTTTATATTCAATGTAATCAAAATGACGTTCCCAAAGGTGAATTCATAAATATACCCTTAATAATGTGGGACTTCAAATGGAGTAAACATTACTCAACTGTAGGACTACTAACTGCGAATCGATTCATACAAAAAAATGACGTATTCCAAGTGAAACAACGTCGGTCAACAATTCTATGACTGCACTGTATTCCATGATATTGTAGTTTCACAACCAAGGCAAACACCAAGTAGACTAATCAATTCATCCGTAGGTGCATAGATTTCCCAAGAAACATATGCTAAGTTATGAGTGTTGCGACTAGCGCCATCAACGAAGCCAATGTAGGGTAGTGAAGACACCGACATCTGGAAACCAAGCACAATGCAAGGTAAGCAGCTGAAGGTCGAAACCAAACAAAAAATCACATAAGAGTATGATACACTAAAAGTAAAAGAACTCATGAAAAAATGACTTAATCATAGTACTTCTTTAAGTAAAGCCCATCTCTGGCTTCACTCAAAGGGATTCCATCATAATCAACTAGCTCATAATATCCCTTCTCCAACACATGTTTGATGATGTAAGGAGATCGCCACATGGCCTCGAATTTACCATCTCCTAGAAAATCATGATCTTGTTTGTAAAAGAGAACTAGATCACCTTCAGAAAAAACACATGGCTTGACATGCTTGTCGTATTGGGATTTAAGACATTTCTTCTCAGTTTCAATAACTAGGGAGGAATCGCGACGAGTTTTGTCTAGTTGCATCAAATACAAAATATGTTCTTCTTCAGTCGAGGTATTGGGGAGAATTTCAACGTCCAGTTTCAGAGACAGTATTTCACATTCAATCGGTAAGATAGCCTCGATACCATAAACTAGTTGGAAAGGTGTAAATCCCGTGGCAGACTTAACGAATGTCCGACAGGCCCATAATGTTGAGAACAACATCATGTGACATACTATCTTATTAATTCCTATCATCCATCAAATCATAGTAATGAGGACTTTATTGATTGCTTCAACTTGGCCATTGTCTTGTGGGTAATAGGGGGTTGATTTTTTATGGAGAAGACCCAACTTTTCAGTAATTTCAGACATCATGAAATTCCAAAAATGACTATCATGATCAGTAACGATATCTTGAGGGATACCAAACCAAGTAATGATGTGATTGAATATGAAAAATGTTGTAGTTTTCCCAGTTTTATCGAATGTAGGCATCGCCTCAACCCATTTAGTGAAATAATCCACAGCTACAATGATGTATCCATGCCCCCCGACCGAGTGAGGGTTATATGTCATGAAGTCAATGCCCCATTTGGTGAATGGACCAACGGAAACTACAATATGTAAGAGAGAAGGATGAGATCTTATTTTTTTATTATAATTTTGGCAAGCATGGCATTTCTGAACAACAGTGATGCAGTCCTTGAAAAAAGAAGGCCAGAAATAACTCGCTCGTAAGATATTTTGGGCAGTGGCATACCTAGACATATGACCGCCACATGCTCCAGAGTGACAATCATTCAAAGATTTATCAGCTTCATCATAATTGAGACATCGTCGGAAAATGGAGTCAATACCACGGTGATAAAGGGTATCACCGAGAATGATGTATTGTCAAGCTTGATAACATATACGACGACGATCTGTACTAGATAGGTCGGGCTGGAAACTTTGAGTTTGGAGATAGATAATGATATCTCCATACCATACGTCATTAGAACTGATCAGAAAAATGGATTCATCAGGAAATGAATCCTCTACCACATTTTCTGTCTCAGTGGAGGGAAGGCCACATATCAGTTCAGCGAAAACCAAGGATTTATTTGACTTAGCACATTAGAATTACAGGTCAAACTCCTGGAGAATCACTATCCATTTGGAGTACTTCCCCTAGCAGTTGTCGGGTAAGGATGTGTTGCATAGGGTTGCAATCGGAAATAATAGTGGTTCGACGTAACAAGATATAATGACCAAAACGTTGGACAACTTGAACAGCGGCCAAGGCCAATTTTTCACATGTAAGTATTTGGTCTCGGTAATCATGAGAATCCGACTCAAATAGTATATCACATGTTCGCATGTGAATCATCCTCTTAGACTAAGACCATGGCAATGGTAGAGTCTGAAGCAGCTAAGTAGAGGAAGTAATCTTGGATATAGTTAGGGGGGAACAGTAATGGCATACGGGTTAAGTCAAGTTTCAAATCTTCGAAGGCTTTGGTTGCAATGTCATCCCATATGAACTAGTAACCTTTCTTGAGTAGCCAAGTGAATCGTTGTAAAAATTTTTCCTTCCCTTGCAAAATTTGGAGTTGGTGTAAAGTGGAAGGAGGAGTTAGATTAAGGATAGCCTCAACCGTCAAGGGGTCTACTCAAATCCCATGTATCAACACAATAAAACCAAGTAGTCAGTTGGACTCCACACAAAAAACACATTTGTGCAAGTTCAAGTGGCTATGGTAATAACAACAATGTATGAAAATGGCCCTTAAATGTTGTACAATGTGTTTAAGATCATGGAAAGCATAAGACATAGTGTGTTGAAAATTCACACAAACATTCTTGAGACCAAAGGGTAATTTGTGGTAAGAAAATTTTCCCCAAGGGAAAATAAAAGCGGTCTTGTGTTGGTCCATGGGTAAAATATTAATTTTACTATAGCTGGAGAAACCATCCATTAAAGAGAAGATTTCTCTACGAGAGAAATAGTCAACGATCTAGTCAACAAAAGGGGTCGGGTAATTGTCTTTAGGACAAGCCTTGTTTATGTCCCTATAATCTACACAAATGCAGATGGTACCTTGTTTCTTATTCACCGGAACGAGATTGGATACCCAATTAGTCAAAGCCATGGGATAAACAAAGCCAACTTTAAGAAGTTTCTCAACTTCAAACTTGATAGCAGTAGCTTTGTGTGGATGTACTGGGCGAAGTCATTGTCAAAGATGTTTAGTGACATACCCAGTATGTCTTAATCTCGTGCACAATGATAACAGGATCAATACCTGGCATCTCTTCATAACTCTAGGAGAAAACATCGCGAAATTCTTGGAAAAGGGATTTATATGTGTGGACCTCATCAGTAGAAAATGAGGCCCCAATATCAACATTCTCCATGACTCCGAGTTTAATGGAAATGTCGAGAGGGATGGGAGGTGAAATTTTACTCAAGTTCCCTTTGTACAAAACATCGTGCATTGACTCAGGAACGGAAGAAACCAAAATAACGGTTGACGGAGTCGAAATCCATTGATAACTCTCTATGGTGTCACGTTCTAGAAAGAGAATGGTGCAATGATGCCCATCGTCCTAGGGAGTGTCTTCCATAGACATGACTGACATGATCATCTCATCAGTAGGAAAGATCACATGAAATGGATTAGGAGATGAATCACAGAGAGAATGAGAGGAGGGGGTTTCTGATTGAATATCTTGGTAAGAGGATTCAGCCGGACTATTATCGGACAACTCGGTAGGTGTGGACACTAACAGATTTCCCTAGATCCACTTGGATCTAGAACAAAACAGGACATGACACGACTCTTTCCCTAAGTTGTAATCATTGAACCTACTAATAGGAAGGAATAAGTGACATACCTTTATATCACTTCCTTAGGTCTCTGTTGTTCCCACTTCACTCCGGTGCTCTCGTGAAGTCAAGTCTAAGACAACATAAACCAACCAAAGTGAGGATAGAAAAGTATATTCAATGTCAACCTATGCATATGATCAAGGAGTTAAACAATAAAGTAAGAGTGACTTTATGGGAAAGGGACATGTTGTTGTATCATATTAATCGAAAGCAGAATATACAACCTGATCGCCTTGATGTTGCAAGCTTCCTTTCAGTGACCCTTGGTTCCAGCACACACACTTGCTCTGTACTTGCATGAAGAAGATCCAATTCCTCTTGATAGACCAAATAGAACCTTCAATCTTCTGTCCAAACAGGGTTCTTCACACAATTCTTTCACCAATTCTTCATTCAATCTTGCTTAACCTTTTCCATGAGAAACCTTTCAATATATAGGAGGAGAGATGGCTACATGAATGAGGATGATCCCATCAAATCTGAGAAGTCGGTAAAATGACAACCATGTGAATGCCAAGTCATTTTCTAGAAGATTCCCTTCTAGAACCCTCGAGACCTCTTCTCCTTTCCAAGCTTAAAAATAGGTTTGCACCCTGTGTATGGAACAGACTGCGAGAATTTCACACCCTAAGTGTGGGTGGCCTGCAAGAATGAGGGATTCTCGCACCCTAGAACATAGGCAGCCTGTGAACTCATCTTAAAAATATGTTTTTGGAAGAAGACAAGAGCCACTTTTCTTAGGAAAAAAGTCCTTGTTGGGAGCCTGAATACATCACTGTTGAGACATCACCCAAGTGACAAAAATCACGTGTAACATAATGCCCCCCAAAGTATGAGGCTAGAATCCATGACAGCCAAAATACTTTGTAAACTGTGTGTGTGTGTCAGAAACCAGGAGCACACCTAATCGGAAACCTGCAAACAACCAAGCATCGGCAGAATATAATACCAGTTCTGAGGTAGGCATTCCCATACTCAAATCACAGTTGGATGACAGCATGAATGTAGGTCATGGCCACCAATCATACACCGTGGATCCATGCCATCAAAATACTGTATAGCCACCAAGAATACACTGTGGATCTATGCGAGAAGACGTAGATTAAGAAGACATAGCCACATCACATACAAAGTGGATCTATGTGCCGATGCAAATCATACATACTCCATCACAGCCTGGATCAACAATATGAGACCCAAGGTCTTCAATATCGTCACCAAAAAGTATGAATCTAGCCATGCTATTACATGTGTTGAAGTCAAACATGGTAGAAATCACTTGATTACTGGTCATTTGATGAAGTCGTTAACAAGTGTGAGGGAAATCACCATTAATGTCAATGACTCCCAAGGTACACTAGTACAATCTGACGAATGTGAATAAATGAGCCGAGGTCAAACACTCGACGAAATCTCCCGATCAGGGGTTGATAATGAAAACCCACTGTTGAAAGCAAGGAAACCTGCCATTGAGGCATGTAAGTTCCAAGGTACCAGATAATTTCTAAATCTTGTTTCCGGATAATGAGTTGAAGTCGATGGAACAAGACTTGTCACAGGAGGGCCTTGATGTATCCCCCATCAATGACATGAAATAAGTAACAGATTTTGAGGATGAAACAGAGTATGAATATAGGTTGAAATGGACACAGGGAAGGCCGACATAGTAAGAATGGACAACTGCATATGACCGACTCAATAGAGGGTTTGGATGAACTTCTCTTGAACATATGAATGACACGACCAAGGACTTGGCAGCACTGACTCAGAGACGACCCAGGATATGACCTTGTAGAAAGTCAAAGGAGAGACAAATGGATTTCCCAAACCGGCTTCAAATGATGAATAGGGGGTTTCATGTTCAACAGAAATGCTTACTGCCATTAATATGAATACAAAAACACATCCCTTTCCCAAAATTTCCCCCACCATTTCTAGCAAATACCTCTTTATTTTTATGCAAGCTTGAGGAGGATAACATATGCTTGTGGATGTAAGCTCATCCTTCAAATGAGTCCCTCGGAGTATGTTTAATGAACCCTAGGAAAGAGTGGCTCAGCCCCATTACGGGTCTTTCGATGTTTGTTTAACGAGTCCAAAAATAGAAAACTCGATGGTTTTTCATGTTTTGAGAGTCTGAAAAAACACTTAAAGAGAACTTTCTCAGTTCCTTTTTCGTAAAATAGTTCGACAGGACCGAAAAAGTGATAAACTATCACCCATCGAACGCTTTGTTCAGATACTTTTACGAGCGTGAAAAGAACAAGGTCGCTCGGCCATCTTTTCGTTTTAATGGAGCGTGAAAAGAGCTTAAAGGATACTCCTTTGCGTTTGTCATTTTTTTGTTACCATGACGAGTACGAAAAGATGAGAAAAGTATACTCGGTTACGTTCTCATGTATTTTCAAGCGTGAGAACGAATGAAGACTGAGCTCGAGGTTTTGCTAAAAACAATAAAAAGCAGTCGTACATGCAACAAAAAGAAAAGCATCTGTACTCCTTCGCGTGGACTTCAAAGTTGCTATATCTGCAAAACGTCACACTCATAGGACTATTAGGCATTAGGTTTTATAGACAAAACAATATAAAAATCAACAAAAAATGGTAAAAAGTGAATAAATATGGGTAAAAAGGGCTTTTACCATTTTCATTATGATTTTGCCAAGAACTTTGCCCAATACACCTCATTTCCCCCCAAATTTCATTGCTTGATCGCGGGAGGCACAAGCGACCATTTGGCTAACTGTCTCCACCAACAAGGTAAGCTCTTGATCTTCTACCTTTTCCATGGTTTATTTTCAGTTTTTATTCGCAATTTTCAAGGTTTTAGGTTCATTTTAGGGCCATAATTTGCGCTTGAGCATTCTCGCAAGCTAGCCATGTGGGACCTGTGAGAATCTAGGATTCTCGCAAGCAGCCTTAGGGGCACCTGTGAGAATCTCGCACTGTGCTAAAGGGGCACCTGTGGGGGCCAAAAAATGAAATTTCAATTTGATTTTTGCTCAATAAAAATTATGCCAAGTTTTGAAAAAAGTTGCTGACCCTTCTTTTATGGTTCTTGTGCAGGTATTTGATCATCACGATGTTGGATTAGTGAGAAAGAGAACATGAGGAGGAGGATGCCATTGCCAGGAATGACCTGGGTACCGTCGCTACCCTCCGAGACTGTGGGCTCTTGAAATTCTTCAGGATTTTGGGCATGAGGGCCCAACTCATATTGTTGGAGTACCTGGTTCATATGTGGGACGTGGACCAACAGTTGTTTCACATGGGAGTCCACACATTGACCCTAGATATCGAGGATAACTACTTTCTAATAGGGTTACCACGGTGTGGGTACCATGCTATCTTGACCAGTAGTCGAGGTGGCGGACTCCCTATGAGTGAGTATTGTCGCCATTACTATGTTACTGAGGCAGAAAGAAGCAGGGGCAAGGTTGCTATTTGGGGGGTCCAAAACTTGACCCTGTGAACCATCTTGTTCACTATAGCATGCATGGATAGGAGCACAACTCCACACATGGCTCTCCAGAGCTAGTTCCAATACGCCATAGAGTGCACAGAGCCATGAGTCTTCAACTGGTCAGATGCAGTTCCCTGCAGTATGAAGAGGCAATTGACGAAGTGTAGGAGGGGAAACTTGAAGCAGTTTGGGTACAGATCACTTTTGGTGTCCTTCTTTCTCAAGAGGGTCCCATTGCTGAGATTACAGGTTGATTGGGGATTACCGACTCCACAGGATCTGAGGATGCTGAGGTGGTGCAACCTCATGGCCCAACAAGTATTTGGGCCTATCATCAAGTACAATGATTCATTTTTCGACTGGCTGCAGCCAAAGATGTTGATGATTGATGACTACGCATACGCCAGTTTGGACTTTCGAGGGGATCCAGATTTGGCCCTTCCTGAGGATTCTCAGTGGGGTGACCTAGGTAATAAGTGCACATTTTGTTCTTTTAAATGTTTTTGTAATTTTTATCATATAAAATGTTTTTCTGTTTGTCCAAGAACTAATCAAAAAATCTCTTTTTGATGACACGGATGTGGGGCCCTATTGACCTCTGGGAACATCTCCTATTCAGCGGCGAGGAGAGGTGGCTCTAGTGGTGCAATGGGATGTCGAAGACTATGAGGTAGTGGAGCAGAACTTGGAGGGGTTGACCAATGACATCCCAAATATGGCTATTGGGGAGATCCCTAGGCATTATTAGCGCCACACTATGGGGGTGTTAGATTCTATTAGTCGAGTGCTTCATAGGGTGGCCTGGGAAGTTGTGTGTTATCATGAGCATCACCCATGACGCTATTTTGTAGAAGCTATGGGCTTCACATTTTGAGATTTTGGTCCTTGGACAAAAACGTTTTGTAAGAACTTTTGATTGTTATATATATATATATATATATGGCTTCTACCGACTTATCTTGTGTTGTGTGATACATGTGATGTGATTGGTTTATAAATGGCCCAAATGTATATCTAATACATAGTTAGCTAATGCATTAGTCAATGTATTTAGACATCTAGGAATGTGTTGATACTCAATATAATCAAAATAACATTCCAAGAGGCGAATTCGTAAATATACCCATAATAAAGTAGGACTTTGAATAGCATAGACATTACTTAGTTGTAGTACTACTAGCTACGAATCGAGTCACACAACCAAGTGGCAGATACTGAGAGAAATAGCATCAATCAACAATTTGATGATGGTGCTATACTCTGCAATATTGTTGGTTGCATGGCCGAGACACACACCTTGTAGAGCGATAAGTTTGTTTGTAGGGGCGTAAATTGCCCAAGCAGTAGAAGCAAGGTTCTGAGTACTACAGCTAGCACCATCAGCGAAGTCAATGTGGGGTAGTGAAGACTTCGACATCTGGAAACCAAACACAATGTAACGTAAGCGGTTGAGGGCAGAGACTAGATAACGAAAAAGCATACTATAGTAACACACAATAAGTATGATACAATAAAATACATGCACTCATGCACAGGTGATCTTAGGCATAGTACTTCTTTAAGTACAACCCATTTTGGGGTTCACTCAAAGGGATACCATCATAGTCCACTAAATCGTAATCTCCTTTCTCTAAAACTCATCTAACAATATAAAGACCTCTCCACATAGCTTCGAATTTTCCTGCTCCTAGCATATCCCGATCATGTTCTTAAAGGAGAACCAGATCACCTTCGGAGAAAACGCGAGGCTTGACATGTTTGCCGTATTGGGCTTTGACGCGTTTCTTCTGAGCTTCTATGACTAGGGCAACATCGCGACGAGTTTCATCTAATCACGTGAGATACAAAAGACATTCTTCTTCGGCAGAAGTGTTTGGGAAAAGTTTGACGGCTAGCTTTAGGGAGGGTATCTCACATTCAATCGAAAGGATGGCTTCTAGACCATAGACTAACCGGAATGGTGTAAACCCGGTAGCAGACTTAACGAATGTCTGGTAAGCCCATAATGTTGAAAACAACATCATTTTCCAACCTGTTTTGTGAATCCCTATCATTCGTCGAAGCATGGTAATGAGGACTTTGTTAATTGCTTCGACTTGGCCGTTGGCTTGTGGGTAATAGGGTGTTGAGTTTTCATGGCGAAGACCCAACTTTTCAGTGAATTTGGACATCATGAAGTTTCTGAAGTGGCTACCGTGATCAGTGATGATAGCCTAAGGAACACCAAAACGAGCTATGATGTGATTGAATATGAATAATGCTGCGGTCTTTCCAGTGTTGTCAAATGTCGGCATCGCCTCAACTCATTTTGTAAAATAATCTATGGCTACAATAATGTATCCATGCCCCCTGGCCGAGTGAGCGTGAAATGTCATGAAATTGATACCCCATTTTACAAAAGGACGAACAGAGACCACAGGGTGAAGAGGAGCAGGATGTGACCGTATTTTATTATTGTAGGTATGGCAAGCTTGGCATTTTTGGACAACAATTATACAATCGTTAAATAGGGAAGGCCAAAAATACCCTGCTCGCAAGATCTTCTAGGTAGTAGCATACCTAGACATATGACCACCACAGGCTCTAGAATGGCAGTCATTTAGGACTTTCTCGGCTTCGTCAAACATGAGGCAGCGTCGAAAAATGGAGTCAATCCCACGACGATAAAGAGTATCACCGAGGATAATATATTGACGGGATTGGTAGCGTATTCGATAGCGGTCAGTACTAGACAAATTGGGCTGAAAAGTCTGGGTTTGGAGATATATGATGATATCTCCATACCAAAGATCATTGGAACTAATCAGGAAAAGGGATTCATCATGTAATGAATCGGCTGCTACATTTTTCGTCTCAAAGTAGGGAAAGTCATATATCAACTCAGCAAACACTAAGGATTTCTTAGACTTAGTGCATTCGAATTCTAATTCAAAATCCTGGAGTATCAAGATCCATTTGGATTATTTTCCCCCTAGCAGTTGACATGTGAGAATGTGCTGCATAGGGTTGCAGTTAGAAATTACCATAGTCTTGCGAGAGAGGATATAGTGCCAGAAACATTGAACTGCTTGGACAGTTGCCAAGGCCAGTTTTTCAACATGTAAATACTTGGTTTTGGTAGGCATAAGACTTCGAATCAAGTAATAGATGACATGTTCATCATGAGAATCATCCTCTTGGATGAGAACCATAGTGATGGTGTAGTATGAGGCTATGAGTTAGAGGAAATAATCGCGACTATAATCAGGTGGGAAGAGAAGTGGGGTACGTGTTAGAGACAGTTTCAAATCTTCGAAAGCTTTGTTGGCAGTGGTATCCCAGATGAACTCAGACTCTTTCTTGAGCAGTCGTGTAAATCCAAGAGTTAGCTTGACATAGTTCTGGATGAAATGATGAAGAAAATTTGCCTTCCCTTGCAAACTTTGTAACTAGCGAAGTGAGGAAGGAGGAGGGAGATTGAGAATCGCCTCGACCTTCAAAGGATCTACCCGGATCCCTTGACATGAAACAATAAAGCCTAGAAGTCGGTCGGATTCTACACAGAAGATGCATTTGTGAGGATTCAAGCATATATGGTAAAATTCACATCGAAGGAAAATGGCTCGGAGGTGTATTGGATGATCGACACGACACATGGAATGAGCGGGTAAGTCATCTAGATATGGCTGCATGATGTGCTTGATATCATGGAAGGCGTAAGACATAGCGCGCTGAAAAGTTGCGCCAACATTTTTTAGACCGAAAGGAATTTTCCGATAGGCAAAAGTGCCCCAAGGACAAATAAAATCTCTTTTGTGTTGGTCTGTGGGAATGATATTGATTTGATTATATCCGGAGAAACCATCCATCAGAGAGAAGATTTCACTACTGCCACAATCTTCGACGATCTGGTCAACGAAGGGGGTAGGAAAGTTTTCTTTAGGAAACGCTTTGTTAATATCCCTATAATCAATGCACACGCGGATTAGGCCTTGTTTCTTGTCGATCGGGACAAGATTGGAAACCCAGTCATTGAGAGCCACTAGGTAAATAAAGCCGGATTTGAGAAGTTTCTCGACTTCAAGCTTGATAGTGGTCGCTTTATGTGGGTGGACCGGACAAAGGCGTTGCCGGATGGGTTTAGAATCTGGGTATGTCTTAATCTCATGCATCACAATGTCGGGGTCAATACCCAGCATTTCTTCATAGCTCCAGGTGAAGACGTCACAAAATTATTTGAAAAGCGACTTGTAGGTGACAATTTCGTCAGGGGAACACAAAGCTCTGATATGCACATTTTTTACAATTCCAGGTTTTATGGACATGTTGAGGGGAATGGTGGGTGAGATATTACTTAAGTTCCCTTCATGAAACACATCATGTGTAACCTCAAGAATGGTAGAAATGATGACAACGGTCGACGGGGTCGAGATCCGTTGGTATCTTTCGATGGTGTGTTATTCCAGGAAGAGGATGGAATGATGATGTCCATCGTCCCAGGGGGTGTCTTCCATAATAGGCATAATCATCTCATCCATGGGAAATATGATGCAGAAAGTATCTGGAGAAAAATCACCAAGAGAGGGGGTAGAAGGGGTTGCTGATTGAATGGCCTGATAGGCAGATTCGACTGGACTCAAAGGAATTTCATTGCTGTAACGAAGATGATCGTTGGGGTTGGGTACCATCCATGGGTCATGAGACACAGGAGTTCCGTGAATAGAGGTGGAGATCATGTTGATCGAGGTGATAGACAGATGTGGAACATCGGGTGGTTGGATGGGGAAGGTACCCATTAACGAGGAGTCTTTAAGAAGACCCACACCGACGTTCTCGTATCTGGGGGGGGGTTTGGCGATGAATGGTATGTTGCTGGTACATGCATCTGAGTTAAAGAAGGCTAATTGGTCAATGGTAATTACCTTTCCTTTATGTGGGAAACACACAACATGGAAAATATTCAACACAACTGCACGGATGGAGTCAATCCAGCTACGGCCAAGTAGAAGGTTGTAATCGAGAGGAGCGTCAAAGACCTCCACTTCAACTTGGACCATTTTTCCTTCTAGCATAATCGACAATGAAGGGAGGACACCGTAAGGCTTAAAACCAGATCCATTAAAGGCTTTGACTGTGTTGTGGGATTCAGTCAAAGGAGGAGAGCCGATGGCTTTCCAGCAGGTAATAGACATGACACACGTCGAGGCACCCTCATCGATAACTGTTCTACAAATGTTTTTGTTAGAGACAATAACTTGTATTTGGAATGTGATCTTCCAAGTCAAAAATTATTAAATTCATATATGTAGGGTCAATTCCACTGATAGCTTTCAACAGTTCCTTCCGTTGTATAGGACAACTTTGAAGGACTTTGAGGACTGACATCACTGATGGTGCTTGGGCCAGATCTTCAACAATACTGTAGTTCTGGGTAGCACGGGCATGAGGTTTGAAAGTCAATTTTTGAACGATGCCCTTTGGAGGAGGGTAAAGAACTGTGTCGAGGCTTGGTCATTCGAGATGAAGAGGACTATTGGTAGGTGGAGTCGTTGGAGATGGTTGGGCCAACGAAGGAGGTATCGCATCAACCGTCTCTTTGGAGGAAGAATAATCTTTGGCTCGGGTGGTAAGTGTGATATATTTTTTCCTTGAATCACCTGTACACATTAATACATAGGACGTATTGGAGGGGGAAGGTTGGTCATGAATGACCAATTAGGCCTTTTGTTGAGAAGGGAAGGGCTATGACAATACGGCCGGAGTGGGTGGTGTTGTAACCCTATAATTTATAGGATCAACTGGTGACTGAAAATTTTATCCTTTTATTGTTTTGGTTGCCAAATAATTTTTCATTCTGTAAATAATTTGAGAAAAGAAAGAAAAAGAAAAAAGAAAAGAAAGAAAAAAGAAAAGAAAGAAAAAAGAAAAGAAAGAAAAAGAAAAAAGAAAAAGAAAAGAAAGAAAAGAATAAAAGAGGGCATAAAAGAAATTGAATAGAGCCCCATGCAATAACAATGACTTGGTTCATATAGTTTAAACATAGCCAAGTCCTTTTAAATTGACGTTGATAGGATTAGTAAATAATCTTGGCTAAATTGTTTAATCTTAGCCAAGCAAATGAGGTTAGCTAGTGAATAAATTTGACCAAATTGTCTAATCTTGGTCAAATAACCTCAGGATAGAGTAATTTCTTAGTCCAATAGTTTAATCTGGGCTAAATGTCATAGGTAAGTATGTTAGATCATAGGGTAGTTTGCATGATGATCGATGTGAATCATGTCTTTGATGTTTAAAAGTTGGATGTCTGACCCCCATGGTGATAAAAACAGGGAAAACCCGGGCAAACCCACATGAAACGCTTATCTTAAGTTTCTAGAGAAAATATGAGTTTGTGCCCACAGATTAAAGACGGCGCACAGATGAACGACTGAGGTGTTGGCGCTCAGATTTACGGTTGACAAGTTTTTCCGAACCCCCCCCGACCATTCTACCTTTAACGGTAGGGGGGGGTCCGAAATCATGGATAACAAAGGCGTGCATCTGAATGACTGAGACATCGACACCTAGATCCACGGTGGAGATTGAATTCTGGACCCCCCCCGACCGTTCTACCTTTAACAGTGGGGGGGGTCTGGAATGTTGGTTAAACATTGCACATAGATCTACGGTCCAGAGGCAGGTGCATCGATGGACGGCTGATGGTATTTTTTGGACCCCCCCGATCGGTCTGTTTTTAACGAGGGGGGGGTCCGAAATGTGATGTTTTTCTGGCAGGTCCCCTTTTCTAATGTGGCAGGAATCCATTGCTCCAGACTCTTTCCACGTACCACTTACCATTTTCTGACATCTTCATGACATCATTTTCCATTTTTTTTTAAGGGTCACTTCTCATTACTCTGTCAGTCCATTCTCCCTGTTCACCCGTTACAAGTCCCTTCACCATGGTCAGTTCCCAATCAACACCCTCCACGTCACTCGATCGTATTCGTCATTCATTGTTACCTTCCATCTCATGCTCCAAAGGATCCATTGGCCATTTATGATAGGCTAACATATCCATTAGCCTGTTGATCTGTCACCCGCGCCCAACGGGTATCCGTTTTCTCAAAACTACTCTTTTCTTTCATTCTCCCATTTCTTACTTTGTCCTCGCACCAGAGATTTTATCCCTGTCTTACCTCTGTTCCATTCAGCCATCCAAAACCACAGTCATCCCCACTAACATTTTGTTTGAATTGCATGTATTTTCACAATGATGGCGCCAAAATCCAATAAAGAAGAAGCCGATGAAAATCCTTTCCTCCCGCCTCTTGGTGATCTCGACGGGATCCATTTGGCCGACAAAGATCATTTAATCACAGACACCAGGTGCGAATTTGACTTCGCGGATTTGCAGTCATGGCTCAAAGAGACTTTCTTAGATCAGAGTGATGAAATTGGGCTCTGGGAGTCCAACCTTCCTATATATCTTTTCCCTGAGGTTCACCATTTCCCTGAATTTTCCCTCAAATGACAGGCTCATTACCTCCCTGACCAAAGAGCCGTAGTATCTTCATCAGGAGAAACCATGTTCTTCATCACACCAGATGCCATTGATCAGATGATGCAGATACCTAGAACTGAATCTACCTCCCCTTTTAATCTTGAAGTCATAACAGATTTGTACCAGAAACCATGTTTCCCTTAGAGAGACCAGATTTTCGATCTTTTTCTCCCACAGGTTGCTCAACTCCCCAAGACAAACCCCTCGTATCCTTCCTCCCTGTTCTAAGAGAAGGGAAACCAAGTCATTTCATCGCTCTATGCTCTGCTCGGTTATTTTTCAGACTAATGGGTGGATGAACCCATATTGGGTTTTCTGTCCATTTTCTCCACAGAAGAAAAACCTACCACTTAGTTCGACTACAACACTTTCCTGGCGGATAGTATTCACGAGCAGTTTTCAAATTTCACCACAGAGGGCATGTTCCGGTATTCCTCAATACTAGCATACATGTTCACTTTCTTTCAAGCGGAAAGGTTCTCCTTTTCAATGCAGAAAATGAACAAAGACAGGAGGCCGCAGGCGATAACAGCTTGGACGCCGCTACTCAGACAAAATTCCATAGAGTTCAGTTTCAAACAGTTTATCGAGCAGTTTTACCACCTATTGGTGAGCATGCTCAATGGGAAACCTGAACGAAGAATAAATGAGGAGATTCAGAGGATCTTACACCTCTCAGACCTTGCAAAAAATGGAGACTGGTATCTTTACCAAAACCACAACAAGATCAGAGTATATGGATGCAAGTTAGCTCCATACAAATTTCCTAAGTATCTTCCCGTAAGGATAGTTTCCCTGTAGTACATAAGGCAAATGATTAACTCCGATGAAATACATTTTGTGTCTCTTAAAAATAAACAACAACTTAGAATTAAAGGGAAAATAGGGTCTTTCATCTGTAATAGCTGAGGCGTCGGGGAGGAACCAGACAGAATGTTGAAAGAAATGAAGTTTCATGTTAGTTTCATATGGAATTATTATCCATGGGGGATAATTTCTGATATGAGGATTAAAAATAAAAATGTTCCATATATTCATACACCCAAGCCTGAGATAGAGAAGTTCGCAAATCAAACAGAATGGGAGTCGAACACTCTGGTAGAGATAGAACAGCAGGACCCTTCGGTCACCATTTCACAGACAACTACACCATAGGTTCCCAAAGAAAAAAATATCCAGGAAGGATACTTCACCTTCCATCACCGAAGTCTCGGCTGCAGATTTCCAATTACACACCAAAAGGCCAAAAACCAGTCATGCATCTGACACGGTTGGTGAAAAAGAAATCCAATTCACTACAAGTATGAAAGATGATCGGTCACTTCTTAGCACAAGCATCAAACAGATCATGTCTACAGTTTCATCCAAGAAGCTGACAGATACTCCACTAGTTGACCAACCGAGTAAAGTTGGACCAAAGTTGAGTATTTTTTAGAAGTATGACTTGATCAAAAAGAAAAATCAGACGTTGACCAATAGTACTTATGCTCAGTTTTGGAAACAAACCTCAACAACACAGCACAGACTATTGTCTGCATTTGATACAGAGAAGGGTAGAATGCACATATCTTTTCTACAAGCACATGTGTCGGACCCGAAAGCAATCACTGATTACAAAAGAGAAACATTCGAGTTTCATACTAGAGATGTGCATCCTGTTGATCAGATGGATCCACACAGGCAAACTGGAGAAATAATTTTCTCCACATTGGAAAATGATTCTACTGCAGCTGTTAAATTACAGATATCTCTAAGCAATGTTCAGACACAACTGAAATTAGAAAAGATATCATCCTTTGCAAAGGATAACAGAATTAAGACGTTGGAAGAATTGGTCCTCAAGATCGGGTATGACCCTTCAAATGTGAAAGCAGTCGAGGAGATGTTAAAAAAGAAAAATTTCGATATAGTATCTATGAGGAAACAACTAAAACTACCACCAATGGAAGATGCACAGGCAGAGGAGATAGCTAAGGCGGAAGGGGAAAATGATGAGATGCTCAAGTTGATCATGAAACAGAATGCACAGTTGAAAGAGATGGAAGCGGAACTGGAAAAGTTAGTGAAAGAGAAGGAACAATGAAATCCTATGGAACTCATTCCATTGAGTACAGTCCTACTTATAGGAGTAAGCACATCATCTGCAGTGGGAATCCCCTCAATAGAAATTCCCTCAGCAACTCCACTAACTGCTCTAGAGAAGACAGTAGAATTGGCAAAATCCATGGAGGAGATGAACTTGCAAGAGACAGAGATTGGTAGACTTAAAAAGGAGGTTGAGAACCTTCAAGAACTCAAGTCTTCTTACCAAACCAGTTACTCCATGGAGAAAAAAACATCAAACAAGCTTAAACAGGAATTGCAATAGCTTTAGAAGCAAACAGTGGCATGCAAAACACTTGTTGAGGCCAAGGAAAGTGTCTGGTTGGATATCTCGAAATCCATAAATGAAATATGGCCCATGGTACAAATCATGTTCGAGCAAAACGAAATAGTGCAAAGAAGCAAGCAAGCTATTGAGAGAATAAGAGGAGAATTGGGAGAGATTCCCACAGAAGCCACTGAGATCATTAAATTTATGAATTCAAAAACTAGAGAAGAGTTAGAGGAGTCGAAGATTGAAGATAGGATGAAAACCATCCTTGAGGTCAAGAGGGTTCTGACCAAAAGATGACTAATGCTACAGCTGGAGGAAAAGGTCCATATTATGGACACAGGAGTGCAAAGATTTTTCAGCAAAATTGAATCTCTGCAGAAGAAAGGCCTCCCTGGCTTAAAGGTCATAAATGACAAGTTAATGACACTCTATGATTACAAAAAGAAGCTATCCACAGTGGCCAAAGACAGCTCAAATTATTCAGGAATACAGGGAAATATAACGGGCAAGGTGTTCCTAGAAGCTTTGCAGTCAGACATCAGCATACAACACGAGATCCAGTATATTTTCATCGTCAAGCCAAATTTTTCCAAGTATACAGAGATGGATGAAATATACCGAAGACTACTCAAAGTCACCATTCCCAGTCACCTTCGATGGGAAGAGATATGCAATTTGATCGAGTAAGAGCTGAGGTGTCCAAGCCCAGTCAGCAATCCAATCAGACGAAGTTGTGCAGAGGACTCACCAATGATTTACCCCAGAAATCAGCATGAAGATTTCAACATATCATCAAACAGTTCCTGAATTTTTGTATCTTGTTGAGTCAGTTAGCTAAATTTAGAACTGCCACATCCTAATCTTTAGTGATAGTATTGTATGTAATTTTTTATTATAAATACTTCAAAATTTGAAGTACCAAGGGTTGATCTTTACGCCCTATAAACCATAAAGATTTTAATTGTTTATCAGGAGATCTTCCAGCAATACAAAGGGATGTTTCATAGGATTCTCGCGTGTTATTCATTGGTGATGTTTACTTTTCTGTGTTAAATGTTTTTCTCGCTCTGTTGTCATATTGTTTTCTAATCTAAATATTTTAAAAGTAGCGCATGTTGCAGGATTTATCTTTGTATACCCTGTTTCTGACTTTGAAAGATCTTAATGTTTATCTTTCTGATATTACAGTGAAGAAATTATTAAATGCTTATTTACTTTAATAGATATTCTCATCTTTTCTTCCATCCATCACTTTACTGCTAAAGAATCCAATGAATGCATTATCTTGCCCTGTGAAGAGAATCTTTTAATTTCTATTTAGATCTCTATCTTTATAATATAGACCCCATAGCCCAATGGAGGCGTAAAAACCTTTTCAGCCAACTTAACAAAAACAAAAACAAACCGTTCAATCTTATTTTATTTAACTAGCCTAATATCTCAATGTTAAAACGTATCTAAATCATATATATAGATCCCTCTCTTAAGCTCGTAGGGCTAGATTCTAGTTTCAAAGTGGTTGGATAAAGTTGTTGGGTATGTGTTATATTCTTTGCATGTGTGTGTGTGTGGCATGAAAAACACTTGTTGAGGCCAAGGAAAGTGTCTAGTTGGATATCTCCAAATCCATAAATGAAATATGGCCCATGGTACAAATCATGTTCGAGCAAAACAAACTAGTGCAAAGAAGCAAGCAGGCTATTGAGAGAATAAGAGGAGAATTGGGAGAGATGCCCATAGAAGCCACTGAGATCATTAAATTTCTGAATTCAAAAACTAGAGAAGAGTTAGAGGAGTTGAATATTGAAGATAGGACAGAAACCATCCTCAAGGTCAAGAGGGTTCTGACCAAAAGATGACTAATGCTACAGCTGGAGGAAAAGGTCTAGATTATAGACACAGGAGTGCAAAGATTTTTCAGAAAAATTGAAGCTCTACAGAAGAAAGGCCTCCATGGCTTAAAGGTCATAAATGATAAGTTAATGACACTCTATGATTATAAAAATAAGCTAGCCACAGTGGCCAAAGACAGCTCAAATTTCTCAGGAATACAGGGCAGTATAACGGGCAAGGCGTTCTTAGAAGCTTTGCAGTCAGACATCAGCATACAGCACGAGATCCAGTATATTTTCATCGTCAAGCCAACTTTTTCCAAGTATACAGAGATGGATGAAATATAACAAAGACTACTCAAATTCACCATTCCTAGTCACCTTTGATGGGAAGAGCTATGCAATTTGATCGAGTAAGAGCTGAGGTGTCCAAGCCCAGTCAGCAATCCAATCGAATGAAGTCATGCAGAGGACTCACCAACGGTTTACCCCAGAAATCAGCATGAAGATTTCAACACATCATCAAACAGTTCTTGAATTTTTGTATCTTGTTGAGTCAGTTAGCTAAATTAAGAACTGCCACATCCTGATCTTTAATGATAGGATCGTATGTAATTTTTTATTATAAATACTTCAAACTTTGAAGTACCAAGGATTGATCTTTACACCCTGTAAACCATAAAGATTGTAATTGTTTATCAGGAGATCTTCCATTAATACAAAGCGATGTTTCATAGGATTCTCGTGTGTTATTCATTGGTGATGTTTACTTTTCTGTGTTAAATGTTTCTCTCGCTCCATTGTCATATTGTTTTCTAATCTAAATATTTTAAAAGTAGCGCATGTTGCAGGATTTATCTTTGTATACCCTATTTCTGACTTTGAAATATCTTAATGTTTATCTTTCTGATATTAAAGTGAAGAAATTCTTAAATGCTTCTTTACTTTAATAGATATTCTCATCTTTTCTGCCATCCATCACTTTACTGCTAAAGAATCCAATGAATGCATTATCTTGCCCTCTGAAAAGAATCTTTTAATTTCTATTTAGATCTCTATCTTTATAATATAGACCCCATAGCCCAATGGAAGCGTAAAAACCTTTTCAGCCAACTTAACAAAAACAAAAACAAACCATTCAATCTTATTTTATTTAACTAGCCTAATATCTCAATGTTAAAACATATCTAAATCATATAGAGAGATCCCTCTCTTAAGCTGGTAGGGCTAGATTCTAGTTTCAAAGTGGTTGGATAAAGTTGTTGGGTATGTGTTATATTCTTTGCATGTGTGTGTGTGTGGGCGCGTCAGATACGACAACTGCGTCTGATGATCCCTTTGGGCGATTTTTTTCTATTTTCAACGGATTTTGTTATTTTTAGCAGATTTGTAAATTAATCCCGGATTAAGGGATTAGGGTTTTGGTATCTACAGAATACCTAAAAATATTGTATATATTGTATGGTGAATGGTGAAATTTGATATAATGAAAATAAGAAATGTTTTCATAGTTGAGGGTTTCCGGTATAAAATCTCTGTGTATGAGCCATTGATTAATTTTTGTATTGCTTAAGAATCTATATGCATTGCTTTACTTCATAGGTTTAAAACTTACATGTGGTATCAGAGCTCGTTTTTGGCTTCAGAGGGACACCTTTCTTGCTGAGGGTTTGGATCGGTCTTGATAGATCAAGTTTATCTTGGGTCTGTGATAAACCTGGGTTTAGTGGGAGCTTTTGCAGTGGAGATTCGAGTAAAGAAAGAGGAATGGCGAGCTCATCTAGAATCGAGATAGAGAATTTCAACAGTAAAAACTTTGAGCTATGGAAGCTCAAGATGGAGGACCTTCTTGTAGAAAAAGAACAATGGATCACTGTGGATCATGTTACACAACCTACTGGTACACCATCTACAAGCACACAGGCTACTGGTACACAACCTACCAGTACACAAACTACTAGTACACTAGCTATTGGTATGTCAAAGGAAGATTGGGACAAGTTGGACAGAAGAGCAAGGAGTATTATTCGACTCTGCCTGGCAGATTCGATGTTGTTGAATGTCTTGGGAGAATATACAGCCAAGGAACTATGGGATAAGTTAGGGAATTTGTATCAATCAAAGTCCCTGGTAAACATTTTGTTTCTTCGAAAGAAGCTGTATCATCTTAGGATGGAAGATGGAGATTCTGTAACAGAACATCTAAATGCCTTTAATACTCTGGTAAGTCAACTTGGATCTGTTAATATTATGATTGCAGAAGAAGATAAGTGTATTACTTTATTATGTTCATTGCCAGACTCTTGGGATAATCTGGTTGTAGCAATAGGTAGTACCACTCAATCTACATTGAAGTATGAGGATGTAGTTGCATCCTTGTTATCTGAAGAGATGAGGCAAAAAAGCATGGATGGTCACAACACAGATGCTTTATT
>ML785766.1:597140-668568 GCA_009831015.1 Picea engelmannii | reverse complement strand
CCATGAGACTATATGGTGATGGTGAGCCGCGCTGGATCTTCACAAGAGGCTTAACCAAACATGCTGATGTAGTCAATGGCCCAGAGCCTAAACTCACTGATTTGAATGGGTAGCCCCCGGTCCCAATTTTATTCCCTCATACGAGCAACATCTTCTCCCTGTCAAATTCCCTATAGCTAGTATATTGACGGGCAAACTTCTAAACATTGACTAGTATGGGGTTCTCAATATCTTCCGAGTCAAAACATTTTCGCAGCAGAGGATAGGTCTATTAGGGCTACATCGCTGCCCTTCGGGGATATGAACCTCCTAGCTTTTTCATACCCCTAGGCAGACCAATCTACGATTTTGGGGACCAAATAGATCTCTGGACAGGTGACTTTGGCAAGGCCAGTGGTCCATTGAAACCAGTGGGGCGGATAATAAACACCTTTCTCATAGGCCCTTTTCGCACTTTGGGAGACAATTGGACGGTGGGTTATCTCACCCCTCCGTAATTGTCCACCAGGGTTGGGTGACTGGATCGATAGGAATGGAGAAGCATGATCGTACGACCACACCACTTACCTTTCCATAAATAGGGGGACATGCAATAATGTAGTTGAGACGGAGACTAGTATAAAAATGAGGGTTGGAGTAGTTTAATGGCTATTAGTGGGTAGTCGTGGCATAGCAAGACCGACTGGGATGATTGTATGATGCCCCAGTAATGGGGCATGGCTAAGACACCTAGTTATCCAATTGGCGTTTGTCGATGCTAGGGGGTTGCTTTCACATGCCAGGGTAAAGAGTCTCCATTGACTGGTCATTCAGAAAGCATGACCCCCTTTCTCAATGAACTAAATGGAATTGGATGAATGAAAAGGCTGGATCAAACTAGCGACCACTACAGCCAACTATCCCATGGCTAATTTCTTCAGCAGCTCCATTTCCTTTGCCAATCCAAGATGCAGATGATGGTGGTTCAATGGACAAGTCAGGGGGGGTGCATGGGAGTGCATGCATGGGAGTGCATGAGAGAATAATGATTTATGGAATGGGAAAACAATGAACAAGTCATCAGTCCAACCCCCCCATCAAACCAGAGGTGGGTTTAAGTAACCTCATGGGGAAAACAAGAACCTCCTGGCCTTCCCCAAGAAGTTCACGTAACTGATCCCCTCCCTTAGACAAAAAGGGTAATAAGAAAAAATAGGAATAAACACTTAGTCCCTCAAGCTCCCTCTCTTCTGGAATCATAGCCCCCTATAACTCTAGTCCTTGTTCGTCTAGCAGCCAACAATGTATTTATTATTATTAATGATCAAAACATTACATTTCTTGGGCATACTGGCCCTTCAATAATTGTTTGGGCACTCTAGCCTCTCATCAATGCAACAATACATTATTTAAAATGGGGGTTCAAAAACCTGGGTTGTTACAAATCACCAGGGATAGGTACTACCCATGGGTCACATGACGCAGGGGATTCATGAACAGTGGTGGATATCATGTTAATAGAGGCAAAAAAGGGAGGGGGAATATTGGGTGGTTGGATTGGAAAAGTACCCATCAAAGTTGAATCTTTCAAAAGACCCACTCCGACATTCTTGTAAGCAGGGGTGTCTTTGATATAAAGGGAAAGTTGCTAGTATGGGAATCATAATTAAAGAAGGCCAGTTGGTCAACAATAATGATATTTCCTTGGTTTGGGAAATGTACCACACAGAAAAGAGTAGACACAACTGCACGCATGGATTCAATCCAGCTACGACCAAGTAGAAGGTTATAATCAAGAGGTGCATCGAAGACCTCAACCTCGACATTGACCTATTTACCTTCCAATGTAACAGACAATGATGGAAGAAAACCATAGGGTTTAAATCACGTACCATTGAAATTCTTAAGTGTATTGTGCGATTCGGTGAGGGTAGAAGAGCCAATGGCTTTCCAACAAGTAACGGACATAATGCAAGTCGAGGCTCCTTCGTCAATTACAGTTCTACAGATATTATTGTTTTCAACAACAACTTGGATCTAAAATGCTAACTGAGGAGGAAGCCTTGGAAAGTGATCTTCCAAGTAAAAGATTATTAAATTAGTATCCATGGGGTCAATTCCACCAATGGCCTTTAACAGTGCCTTCTATTGAGAAGGGAAACTTTGAAGGACTTTGAGAGTTGACATCGCAGAGGGTGCTTGCGCAAGATCTTCTACAATGTTGTAGTTTTGGGCAGCACGTGCTTGAGGGTTGAATGCAAACTTTTGAACAATAACCTTAGGAGGGGGGAGAAGAAATGTATCAAGACCTGGTCATTCGAGATGAAGAGGACCATTGGGAGGTGAAGTAGAGGGAGAAGGTTGAACCAATGACGGTGGTATATCATCAACTTTCTCTTTTGACGAAGAGTAATCCTTGGCTTGAGTCATGATTGCAATTTTGTTCATTTTAGAATCACCAGTACACATAAGGACATAGGATGAGGTAGAGGGATAATATTGGTCATGAATGACCAATTGGGATTGCTGCTAAGAAGGGAAAGGTTGTGAAAAAATGACAGGAGTAGGAGGTTTTTTGCTCCCTTGGAGGAAATTAGTAACCTCTGTGTGTCTTGGACAATCTTTCATGTAATGATCATCACCACAAATCAAGCAGGGGTAACAAGGCTTACATTTATATTTCTCATCAGTGGTTTTCATTTTGGATTTATCATATTGTGGTTTATTATTCTTGTCCTCGTTGTTGTTACCCTTCTTTTTCTTTTTATTTTGATTATTTCTTGTAATACCCCAAGGATGTGCCCCAATTTCATTATGAATTGTAATTATGTTGTATAGGTTGGTGAGCTAATTTTATATAAGTTGGTGGGCTTATGTGTTTATTAGGGCAAAGATCCTAAATGTTGAAGGCCAAGAGCCTGATTTTTTTACATGTAATGATGCACATTAATATAAAAAAAAACATCTCTACGTGTGGGCCGACCATGACAAATGAGTGATGGGGGACTAAGCTTCCACAAAGTCTGGGTAAGGGAGAGGGGGATGAAAGGTTGGGAAGAGGGGATAAGCTTAGGATCTTAAGTCCTTGGGAATAATAATTCAATATTAATCCAAAGTTGTGTAAATGTTTATGATTTATCCTAAGTTCCTGGAAGGGGGAACGTGTGCAAAGTGGGGAGAATGCAGCCCCAGGGAGACAAGTGTCAACCTGGGTGCATGCACTTAAAACTAGATAAGTGATCCATGTTGGGAAGACCTCCCATTCTCCATCCCCTGTCTGAACTCGTGGGTGTCGAGGATCGACCTCTATTTTTTTTTTTAGTGTTTATGATGGAGAAATCCTTACCTAAATCGATAAGTCTATGTGTGTGATCTCCGCACACCCTCATGCATCTCTGAAACCATATCCGTGAACCTGTTCCGTGTTGCATGAGGGAGAAACCCAAAGTTTCTTGGGTCATGTTGTGTTATCCCAGTGGGTTGTTGTGGCAACGTAGTTCCTAACTGTGTGAGGTTGTTGCCATTGACTGTGTGTTGTTGAGCCTTGTTGTTGTGTCCTCATTGTGTTGGAATTGTTCAAAAGAATAGGTTTCCAAACCTGTGAGAAACTCTCCCCAGGTGAGAGAGTGGGATGAGGAAGTAAGAACTCATGGAAGGGATCCTCTAGCTACTACATAGCTCTAATACTTCTGGTCTGGTTTGTTGTTGAAGCCCAAGGCAAAGGAAGTTTAGTAGCCGAAGGACTGTCTTGGTGACAGTGAAGGTGTATACTCCTGGGGTGGGACAGGCATGTGGGGAACGAGAGTCTATGAGTAGTGGGTGTAAGTGACTCTTGGGAGAGAATCCTTCCTCTGTGACTATGTGTATTCCATTGACCTTTCCTAGAATAGGATTCCCTTTCCCAATGGAGCTTAGTCCCAGCTCAGGGGTGACCTACTATTGAGAGTGATGATTAGCGCGGTCTAAGGCTAGGAGGTTCGTGGACGTTCTGCACGCAATTGGTGGAATTACCACAGTTTCAATGATAAGTATCATTTTATGCTTAATATTATGTTTTGCATGTCTATGATGATTATATGTTATCATGTATTATGTTGCACATATGAGTTATCGTTAATGTCCTTGGTGATGTATATTAGCAGTAATCCTATTCTTACTCTGTGTTGTTTGGTTAAATCTGTTAATTAGATTTAATAAGCATGTTTTATAAATAAGTATGAGAATGTTCCGTGTAGTAGCATTTTCCTGGCCATGGGGTTGATGGTCGGGGACGTTAAAATATGGTATTAGAGCCCAAGGTTTCAACGTTGATCCTGGATGGGCCGGATAAGTGGTCTTTGTACCCAAGGTTTCGAGAGGAAATTGTGTCTAGAGGACTAATTTCAAACCTTAGATTGTTTCTAAGTGCCAAAGGATTACATTGGCCATGTTATGAAGCTCAGGAGGAGTAGAAATAGAATAAAATAGCAGTCAGTGTGGTATTTGACCATAGAGAGAGAGGGCACTCAACAATTTGGATGTTGGAGCCATAGGATCTGTTCCGAAAGAAAAGAAAAATCTTTATGACCGTTAGATCTGGAGAAGGTGTCGGGAGGATATCCAAGAATCCTTTCGGGAGTTCGGTTGTCGGGAAAAGCGAGGTGCGCTAAGACACAAAACCTTGAAACCCAAAACTCCGAAGTCCCAAGAAGATCTACACCATAGATCTGGGAAAAAGATCTCGTCCATTGGATCGATCATAAGAGAAGAGAGAAATTTCAGGAGTTCCACTATCGGGAGAAGTGGGATGTGTTGATGCACAAACTCCCGAAGACTGAAATCGAAAAATCACAAAGAGTCGAAGTATTGGGTCGAGTTGACATCACTTGGATGGATGTGGACCCATGGGTCGAGTTGATGCAGTAGGTCCGGATGACATCATGTGGATGGATGTGGACCCATGGGTCAAGTTGATGCAGTAGGGCCAGACGACGTCACCCGAGGTAATGTGGACCTTCTTAAGTACACCGCATGTCACCACTGTGGTTGGTGACAACTGTGTTACGGGCCCGGAGGATAGAAAGGCCGAAAGTTTGGAATTCAGGAGTTGGAGAGGGAAGCGAGTGTGGGATCCTACAAGTCCAAAACCCCAAAACTCTGAGTCCCAAAGTCTTGAAAAAATTTGATGACGAAAAGACCACAGTGGATTTCAGTCGTTGGAGGATGAGTAAATGTGGACAGTTGATCCACCCGATTTCACAAATTCGGTAATCATAACTCCAGGAAATAGTTGTGTGTGCCTTGAAACTTTCCAAAAGTCGGGTATCAACTAGTGGTCTAGTTTTTGGTCACAGCCTATGATCACATGGGTTAGGGACTAAGAAAGAGGGGGATATCACCCAAAAGTTACAGAGCCAAGAAGAGCTCGGAAAATTTATGAAATTGAAACATTTTCTTAAATCGGATTGGTTTTGAATGTGAGGAATTTGTTAAGAAGAGATGACCTGACAAATTCTGGTTGTCTGCACGTTGTGACTGCAGAAGTTTGACGAGTGCCAGAACCAATTAGAATTTCCACAGAGTGAAAAGAAATGGAAGAAGTGCGGATTGCCTCCAGTTCAGAGAACAAAATAGAAGGAATGGATGTCCACTTGGGAGTTGAAGGATCAAACTCCAATGGGCACGGAAAAGAGATGGATAAAGAAGGGCATATGATGAAAATCATTGAAAAGTGTCAGAAAGATGCCCAAACTCACCGAAGAGTTAGCAGAAATCTCAGGAAGACTTAGGATAAACAAGGTGAATTCAACTTAAAGTTTTTGAAGAGTCTGGAAATAATAGAAAAGAAATTGGAAAAAGAGTGTGACTCAAGAAAAACAGGGAGTCGCAGGACCCCTGAGAGGAAAAGAAGATCGAGGAGTGTTATCAAACATCTTCGTCGCTCCCCAAAGCATTCTGGTAAGGAAGCACAAAGTAGTTCAAGCCCATCGCCTACCAGAAATCATAGGAGGTCTGGAGTGGATGAACTACATGGAGAAATGAATAAGATTAAGCCTCTTACGTTTGATGGAGAACATAAGAAGGAGGAAGATGTCGAAACATGGTTTGTTGGCATGAGGAAATATTTCCAACTGCAGAATTATTCCTCTCATGTAGAAGGAAGAATTGTCATGTATCAACTGAAAGGAAAAGAATCCATGTGGTGGGATCAGCTTATGTAGGTGCAACACATTAGAGAGAAATATATCACTTGGAAAGAATTCAAGAGATATTTCAAGAAGAAATACTTGACTAAAAGATATTATGGTAGAAAGATGAAGGAGTTCTTTGAACTCAAGCTAGGAAGCATGACCATTGATGAGTATCAACATATGTTCTTGGAATTTCTAAAGTATGTTTTGTTCATCAAAGATGAGACTGTCAAGATTCAGAGGTATCTAAGTGGATTTCCACCTTCCCTTGGGGACAAGATTCAATATTATGACCCAAAAACCATGGAATAGACGATAAGGAGGGAGAAATGCTTATATGAACAACAAAAAGAAAAGCCTACCTTCCAGAAGTCTTGGGAAGATAAGAAAAAGTTCAAGAAAGAGCAGAGACAAAATGGAAGCAAACCTTCCTTTTTCATAAATAGTCCTCAGGGACAACCATATTTTAAAGAGCCCATGAAGGCTGAAGTGGGTGGACAAATGCCAAGACAGACACCTATGGAGTGTTGGGTTTGTAAAGGAAACCATAGGTATAGAGATTGCCCCCACATAAATGATAAAGTGAGAGTTGTCCACAATGTTCAGCAAGTTGAAACAGTGGAGGACATGGGTAGTAGAATTCCAAGGATCTATGCGGCCCTGGACAAGAAGAAAGCTAAATTTCAGTCGCACATGATTGAAGTGGAAGGTATGATTAAGAACCAACCATTTACTATTTTAATTGATTCATAGGCTAGCCATAGTTATATAGATCCTATAGTGGTGGAAAGTTTGCATTTGTCAAGAAGAAAACATGAAAAGTCTTGGTTAGTGCAGTTGGCTACAAGAACCAAGAGGAAAGTCATGGAGTTGGTTAAGCCCTATCCTGTGGACATGAATGGACTGAGCACAAAGATTGAATTGAATATTTTGCCTTTAGTCTCTTATGACTATTTAATTGGGATAGACTGGTTGGACCAACACCATGCCATCTTGGACTATCGTAACAAGGCATTCCCTTGCCTGGATGAGAAAGGGAATCAAAAAACAGTCCAAGAAATTCCCAGAGTTGCTGCTATCAGAGAAATATCAACAATGCAACTGAAGAAGTGCTACAAAAAAGGCTGTCAATTATTTGCAACCCATGTGGAGGAAACACCTAAGGATAAGGTGTCAGGTATCGAAGACCATGTGGTACTAAAAGAGTTTGAAGATGTATTTCAGGAGGTACCCGAACTACCTCCAAAGAGAGATATTGGCTTCTCTGTAAATTTGATGCCTGGAGCATCTCTAGTGTCGAAAGCTCCTTACAAAATGAGTACACCAGAGCTGAAAGAGTTACAATTGGAGCTTGAAGATATTTTGAAGAAGGGATATATACGCCCAAGTATGTCACCTTGGGGAGCCCCGGTTCTGTTCGTGAAGAAGAAATATGGAACACTGAGATTGTGTATCGATTTCAGACAGTTGAACAAAGTGAATGTAAAGAACAAGTATCATTTGTCGAGGATTGATGACCTCTTCGATCGGTTGAAGGATGCGAAGATATTTTTGAAGATAGATATTAGGTCGAGATATCACCAGGTAAGGATAAAGGATGAAGACATCAACAAGACCGCCTTTAGAACAAGGTATGGTCATTACGAGTTCACAATGGTTCCATTTGGATTGTCAAATGCACCCATTGTTTTTATGTGTCTAATGAATGGTGTATTCAGGGACTATTTGGACAAGTTTTTCATAGTCTTTTTGGATGAAATTTTGGTGTATTCCAAGTCAAAGGAAGAGCATGAAAAACATTTGAGGATGGTGTTGTAGGTGCTAACAGAGCACCAAATATATGCCAAGTTGCGAAAGCGCTCGTTTTATCAGGAGAAAATCCATTACTTGGGGAATATTATTTCGAAGCATGGGATAGTTGTAGATCATGAGAAGATTGAGGCTATTGGAGGATGGTCAACACCAAGGAATGTGAAAGAAGTAAGATCCTTTATGGGTCTAGCTGCTTATTACAGAAGGTTCTTCGCAGGGTTCTCGAGGATATCTCACCCTATCACTTCCTTGCAAAGGAAGGAGAAAAAGTTTCAGTGGACAAAAGATTGCGATAAAAGCTTTCAAAGATTGAAGAAACTGTTAACCAGTGCTCCAATATTGAGGATTTCATACCCAAAAAAAGATTTTGTGGTGTGCACTGATGCATGTAAAGAAGGACTGGGAGGAGTCCTTAGCCAAAATGGATTTGTGATTTGTTATGAATCCAAAAATTTGAAAGAGCATGAAAGGAATTACGCAACTCATGATTTGGAGTTAGGGGCCATCATTCACGCTCTAAGGAAATGGAGAATTTACCTCATGGGAAGGAGGTTTGAATTGAGAAGAGACCATAATGGTCTAAATTATTTATTCGATCATCCAACCTTGAACGCTAGATAGAGTAGGTGGTTGGAATTTCTCTGTGAATACGACTTTGATATCAAGCATATCAAAGGGAAGGAGAATAAAGTGGTTGATGCACTCAACAGAAGAGTACATGAATTACATGCTACAACCATTAGCATGTATTAGACCGATATAAATATCATATCTTTGGAAGATGCAAGTGTCGAATTGCAGTACATGGAGTTGGTAGAAAAGCTACAACAAGGTGAAACACCACAGAAAGTGGAAAATTATAAGTTAGAGACTGATGGAATACTTTTGTACATGAACATAATTTATATACTCAATGTGTTGGCCCTTGACCAAGTTTTGGGAGATCCTTGGTAAAGTTTGACCTATTTTGGGACTTCGACAGCTTGTCGAATATGGAGCGCAAGATGACGCATAGATCACGAGATCTCGACCGCTTTTTGGGTCCTTTTTGGGGATTTAGGATTATGTAATGGGTATGGAATGTCATCCCAAGGGTTTACCCATGTTTAGGCATAGCTTTTAAAGTATAAATAAGTAGCTAGGTGACATAAGTAGAGCGGGCCGATAAGCTAATTGCTAAGTGCAAGTATGATTTGTAGATGATCTGTGCATATTGTGAGAAACTTGTAGAGCTAAGTGCAAGTGGTTTTAACAGACTGTGAAAGGCTTTGTGCTAGACCTAGCTCGAGGAAGGAGGATCTAGCAAGGTGTGCACAGATCTCTTGTCCTATGCGGAGTAGGCTTATTCTAGCTCTGTGCATGTAGATGATTGATTGAATCTAATAAAGAAGAAGAGTTGGTGGATGTAGCCCCAGGGTGGGGGTGAACCACGTAAATATTGTGTTATTCTACTTTGTGTGATGTGTTGGTGTATTTATGTGTTTATGTCTTTACCTGCTAAGTGCTTGATATAGATAGATAGATAGATATGTTTATGCTTTGTTCTTATGATGAATCTGGATGCTAGATCTGACATAGGTGAATGTGCTTAGTGCTTGAATCTACTATATCTGATCCATTTATATATGCTAAGTGCTTAAATACATTAGATCAGGGTGAATGTTTTGATGCTATGTTTTATCTGCAAAGTAGATATTGGTTAAATAATGATGAAATAATGATGTTCAATGCTCTATCAAGTATTATAACCACAGATCTGTGTCCCAGCTAAGGTTGAAGACACCTGAGTCCTGCAACCACCCCTACCTCTACCTTGAGTGAGACTTCATCAGCTTGTAGGTGTTGCCAAAAGGGCCAATATTTAGGGTTTTGTTGGTGTGTTGTTGTAGCATTGAACCTTGGGTCTGCCCCTGTGCCAACAAATGGTTCCTCTCAGAAGAAATCGAAGGCCACCAAGACCAAGATGCATACTATCCTCACCTTCGATGACTTCGACTTCCTCATAGCAGCCCTGCAAGATGCTTCACTGGAAATAGCATAGAAACAAGAAGCAAAGAAATAGGAGATGTATGATCAAATTGATACTAAATTCCAAGGGGTACAACAAGCCCTACATTCCAGCCGTGCAGTCTCCACTGCACTAGGAGAACTAAAATGGGGAGATGAGCCAACTCAACTCCATCACCTAGCCAATACAATCGAAGCTTGCCTTCGACAAGTAAAGGAAGAAACAAAGAAAGCCACCCAGGCTTTGACACAAGTACAAGGAGTACTCGTAGAGCAACATAGTTCTTCAGAATAGGAAAATCTTGCGATGAATAAAAAGCATAGCTACATAAAATAAAAGGAGCAGTTGCTCGCGAAGCAACTCGAAGTAAAAGAAGCGGTCAACAGAGAACTTCGCTCTGTGATAGTCTTATAAATCAAGGTAGAAGACCGAAATACACAACAAGTGAACCAAATCATAGAATCCATCCAATAGTTACAACAACACATAGCAGATTTGGAGCTACACACTGTACCTGAGACCCCACAAGATGTAAGAGACCAAAGAGAAGAAATCGCTCGAAGTGGAGTTGAAAGGATAAAGGATCTTACCCTGGAATGTAAGAAACTCACTGATCACAGTTTCCAAACCAATGAACAACTCATGGAGAATCCAGAATTGAAGGAACTGGAGTCGCAGCTCCAAGAGGCGAAGTATCAAGCCAAAAAGATACAGGCGCAGTTGAAGCCCCTATCAGTTGTGGAAAGAATGAATTGATCCCAAGAGCAGTGGACCTCCCAACAACAGATCCAGAGCAAAGTTATGGAGGTAACTTAGAGGCTCCAACCAGTACAAGATAAGGCCTACCAATTTTTTACAGAAGTAGAAGGCCAAGGAGCAGAACTAGAGCAGGTGTTCACTACAACTGAACAACATTTAGAGGGATATATCAATGATCCAGTCATCCAATATTTCTCTGAACAAGAGGTTTTAGCATAGAAGCAAGTCGAAGAAACTCGAGCCAAGCTTGAGGCGTTTGAAGTAGAACTAGTCAAACCAGAGTGACTCGGGACAAGTCACAAGTGAGTGTTGGGGGCCTATTGGCCCTTGACCAAGTTTTGGGAGATCCTTGGTCAAGTTAGACCTATTTTGGGACTTCGACAGCCTGTCGAAGACGGAGCACAATATGAAGTAGAGATCGTGGGATCTCGACCCCTTTTTGGGTCCTTTTTTGAATTTGGGATTATGTAACGGGTATGGGATGTCGGCCCATGGGTTTACCCATGTTTAGGCCTAGTTTGTAAAGTATAAATAAGTAGCTAGGTGACATAAGTATAGAGGGATGATAAGCTAAGTGCTAAGTGCAGGTATGATTTATATATGTTCTGTGCATATTGTGAGAAACTTGTAGAGCTAAGTGCAAGTGGTTGTAACAGACTGTGAAAGGCTTGGTGCTAGACCTAGCTCAGGGAAGGAGGATCTAGCGAGGTGCACACAGATCTCCTATCCTATGCAAAGTAGGGTTCTTGTGGCTTTGTGCATGTATATGACTGATTGAATCTAATAAAGAAGAAGAGTTGGTGGACGTAGCCCCAGGGTGGGGATGAACCACATAAATACTATGTTATTCTGCTTTGTGTGATGTGTTGGTGTATTTCTATGTTTATGTCTTTACTTGCTAATCACTTGATATAGATAGATAGATAGATTTGTTTATGTTTTGTGCTTATGATGAATCTGGATGCTAGATCTGACATAGGTGAATGTGCTTAGTGATTGAATCTGTTATATCTGATCCATTTATTTATGCTAAGTGCTTAAATACATTAGATCAAGGTGAATGTTGTGATGCTATGTTTTATCTATGAAGTAGATATTGGTTAAATAAAGATGAAATAACGATGGTGAGTACTCTATGAAGTATTGTAACCACATATCTGTGTCCCAGATAAGGTTTCATACACCTGAGTCCTGCAACCACCCTTGCCTCTACCTCGGGTGAGACTTCATTTGCTTCCAAGTGTTGATGAAAGAGCTGGTAGTCAGGGTTTTGTTGGTGCATTGTTCTAGCATTGAACCATGGGTCTGCCCCTGTGCTAACATAATGTACAGGGTTTGAAACTTGCGATTCTGAAAGAAATGCATAATGTGCCTTATGTTGGGCACCCTGGATATCAGAAGACTGTGGCAGCAGTCAAGAGCCAATACTTTTGGCGAGGTATGAAGAAATAGATCACCGAATACATCTCCAGATGTATAGAATTCCAGAAGGTTAAAGCCAAGCACAGGCACCCAACAGGGTTGTTGCAACCTTTACCCATTCCTGAGTGGAAGTGGGAGGTAGTGACAATGGACTTCATCACAGGATTTCCCAAAATAGGAAAGAAGCATGATTCCATTATGGTAGTTGTGGAAAAGATCACGAAAGTTTCCCATTTCATTTCGTTAAAGACCACTCACAAGGCAGCCGATGTTGCTGATATTTTTATGAAGGAAGTGGCATGATTGCATGGAATGACCAAGACAATTGTGTCTGATAGAGACCCAAAATTTACCTCAAATTTCTAGAAAGGGTTATTCAAGGGATTCAAAATGAATCTGAATTTCAGTACAACCTATCATCCCGAGTTGGATGGGCAAACAGAGCAGGTGAATCGAGTGATAGAAGACATACTGAGGATGTATGTGATGGACAAACCATCAAAATGGGAAGAATACCTGCACTTGGTAGAATTCACCTAGAACAATGGGTATCAAACATCATTGAATATGAGCCCACTTGAAGCACTTTATGGTAGAAAGTGAAATACTCCAGTAAGCTGGGATAATCCAGCTGACAGAGTAGTAGTTTGGCTAGAGTTTCTCAAGGAAATGGAAGAACAAATGTTAAAAATTAAGCAGAATTTGAAAGCTTCCCAAGACAGGCAAAAAAGTTATGTGAATAAAAACAGAACCCACAGAGAGTTCAAAGTGGGTGATCATGTTTTTTCTGAAAGTAAAAGCCAATAGAAGTTCCTTGAAGCTGGGAAACTGTTCCAAGTTGGAAGCCAGATTTTGTGGGCCATTTGAAATCCTAGAAAGGATTGGGCCAGTTGCATATATTTTTGCATTACCTGCATCCATGACTATACATAATGTGTTTGTTTCATGTTTCATTACTTAATAAATATATACCTGATCCTAATCATGTGATTGATTGGAATGCGATACGGGTGGAACAAGAAGGTGTCCTGCAGGTCCATCTTATGCGCATATTGGACCAAAAAAGAAAACAAATATGAAATCGATCCATAGGGCTTGTAAAGGTCCATTAGACCTGGTACAGTCCTGAGGATGCGACATGGGAGCATGAAGATGCTATGCGAGTAGAATACCCACATCTTTTTGAAGATTTTGGAAATCTTGTTGATGTTGTGTGAACGTTGCACTGAGGACAGTGAAAAAATAAGGGGAGGGGATTGTAATACCCCAAGGACCTTCCCCAATTGCATTATGAATTGTAATTATGTTGTATAGGCTGGTGAGATAAGTTTATATAAGCTGGTGCGCTTATGTGTTTATTAGGCCAGAGAGCCTAAGTGTTGAAGGCCAAGAGATTGATTTTTGTACATGTAATGATGCACATTATTAATATAAAAAAAACATCTCTTTGTGTGGGTTGACCACGATGAATGAGTGATGGGGGAATAAGCTTCCACAAAGTATGGGTAAGGGAGAGGGGGATGAAAGGTTGGGAAGAGGGGATAAGCTTAGGATATTAAGTCCCTGGGAATAATAATTCAATATTAATCCAAAGTTGTGTAAATGTTTATGTTTTATCCTAAGTTCTTGGAAGGGAGAACGTGTGAAAAATTGGGAGAATGCAGCCCCAAGGAGATATGTGTCGACCTGGGTGCATGCATTTAAAACTAGAGAAGTGATTCATGTTGGGCATACCTCCTATTCTCCATCCCCCATCTGAATGCGCGGATGTCGAGGATTGACCTCTGTTTTTTTTTTAGTGTTTGTGCTGGGGAAATCCTTACCTGAACTGATAAGTCTATCCATTTGATATCTGCACACCCTCACGCATCTCCAAAACCATAACCGTGAACCCATTCCATGTTGCATGAGGGAGAAACCTGAAGTTTCCTGGGTCATGTTGTGTTATCCCAGTGGGTTGTTGTGGTAGCGTAGTTCCTGACCGTGTGAGGTTATTGCCATTGACTATGTGTTGTTGATCCTTGTTGTTGTGTCCTCATTGTGCTGGAATTGGTCAAAAGAACAAGTTGCCAAACCTGTGAGTAACTCTCTCCAAGTGAGAGAGTGGGATGAGGAAGTAAGTACTCCTAGAAGGGGTCCTGTAGCTGCTACAGAGTTCTAAGACTTCTGGTCTAGTCTGTTGTTGAAGCCCAAGGCAAAGGAGGTTTAGCAGCCGAAGGAATGTCTTGGTGACAGTGAAGGTGTATACTCCTAGGGTGGGACAGGCATGTGGGGAACGAGATTCTGTGAGCAGTGAGCGTAAGTGACTCCTGAGAGAGAATCCTTCCTCTGTGACTGTGTGTCTTCCATTGACCTTGCCTAAAATAGGAATCCCTTTCCCAGTAGAGCTTAGTCTGAGCTCAGGGGTAACCTACTACTAAGAGTGATGAGCGGCGCGGTCTAAGGCTAGGAGGTTCGTGGAAGGTATGCACACAGTTGGTGGAATTACCACAGTTTCAAAGATAAGTATCATTTTATTCTTAATATTATGTTTTCCATGTCTATGATGCTTATATGTTATCATGTATTATGTTGCACATATGAGTTATTGTTAATGTCCTTGGTGATGTATATTAGCAGTAATCTTGTGCTTACTCTGTGTCGTTTGGTTAAATCTATTAATCAGATTTAATAAGCATGTTTTATAAATAAGTATGATAATGTTCCTTGTAGTAGCGTTTTCTCAGACGTGGGGTTGATGTTCGGGGACATTACATTTCCGGTAGGTGTGGATTGAACATAATTAACTTCGGTAATCTTACCAGTGGAAGGAGTAGGAGAAGGAGTATTTTGTGCATTAGAATTATTAGATTTGGGATTAGTGTGACTGGCTTGCGTCGACTGGGTCTCAGCATGGAAGGTGTCAATCACACCATCAACAACATGATAAGCTGCTGGAGGTTTTGGGGTAGGATTTTTGGGAGGATGAGGAGCGTCAGGAATCAAAACGTAAAGTGTTCCCATTTTCGAATAAACAAGATCGAGATACTGAGCACAACTAATCGCCTGCTCTTCAGTGACAACACCACCCATGGCGACATCATGAGATATAGGTCCAATGAGAGATTTGGTAAACCACTCAACCAATAGTTGATCAGGAAGAAGAACTTTGATTAAATGTCTTCTTCTCCTCCACTCATGAATGTGATCATAAATATGAGTGGATGGGGATTGCTTGAAAGAACTCAAAATTTCAGTTCTTGTCTTGTATCGAATTGGTAACTAGTAATGTGGCAGAAAGGCCATAGCTAGGGTGTTAAATTCATTGAAGAAACCTCATGGTAACTCTATGTACCATTTTTCTATCAAACAGTGATAGTTCGTTGGAAAAGTCATAATCTGACAGAGTCATCCATCAAGGAGTTGGATTAACACCACAGATGAAAAGTCATAACATGATTATTTAGATATTCTTCTACTCGAATGTAAAATTTAGGAATGTAGGACGGTAACCTGGCCAGTATGGCGGGCCAGTAAGGAGAATGTAAGATATTATCATTCAAAATCCTAGACAGATCAGGTAAGTCCAAAGTGGTTAGGAAAGTTAACTGTCGGTTCACTTGTTGAAATTGGAAGTTTTGAGGGTGAAGCCCCATAGGTATAAAAATAGGACCATAAGCAGTCTGCAAATAAGGAGACAATCCTCACAGATTCGGTTGTGGAGGATTTTGAGGCACATAGCCCATATGGTTGGATTGATTAGGGGGGTTCCCTTGAAAATGAACACTAGGTTGAGCATTTGGACCCCAAGTGGGATTCAAAGAAAATGAATACGGTTGACTGAGGTTAGGGGGTACAAAAGAGTTAACTTGAGGATGTTTCCCCCCATACAGTTGTGTTGGTTATGGATCCTGGTTATCTTCCTGATTTAGAGTTCCTTTCTTTCAGCCGTGTTTATACCCCATGAAGACTTTACACCCCAAAAGTGTGCACACTCTTCCATGCGGGGGAGTGCAGAGGGTGGGTACCCCTTCTGCAGGGTTCAGGGGGGCTATCCCCCCAGCTGGGGGTTCAGGGGCAAAGCCCCTGAAGGAAAATTTTCCTTGTAAATGTATATTGTAATTTCATTGTAAATCTGGACCGTTCATTATAAGGTCGCAGATCTAAGGGTAGAAATTGTGTTAGGGTTTTTTTTCCCTAAAAGGAAACCCTATGTTATGAGGGAAATGTATTGTGGCTATGCATGATGGCGAGTATTGTATTCTGAGAGAGGATACTGTGAGAGAAAGAAGAGGAATTTACAGCGGGTTTTGTTGTAGGTTGTATTCCTTCATTTGTTGCATAATAATAAAGGAAGGACCTAGAAATTTCTCTGGTAGATGTAGCCCACACTAGGTGAACCACATAAATCTGTGTCTCTATTGTATTGTGTATCTTCTGTGTTTTGTTTCCGCATTTTTTTTATTTTATTGCTCCACGGTCTTGTATTTCTAACAAGTTGTACGTTTCCTTGCAAAGGAAGATTCCAAGGTAGAGATTGTACCACAGGTGCGTTCTGTCCATAAAGTGGGTATGGAATCCAACCTAAGGTTTCCCCCCAAGTTGAGGTTGTCCCCCAATCTGATGTTGTCCCCCAAATTGAGGTTGTCCCCCAAGTTGAGATTGACCTCCAACAAGAATCTGGAAACCAGAAGTGATAAAAATATTGGTGCCTCCAAGAGGATTGGAGCCACTAAGGCTAGATCCTCCAAGTGAAGGTGGAGGAGGAACATAAGACCCTCCGGAGAGAACCTAGGTAGGTGTAGGAACAAAACCAGCAGCTACATTATATCTAGGAGGAAAAAAAATTCAATATCCTTCAGATGGAACCTGGGTGGAAAAAGAAACGGAAGTATTCAGAGCTCTATACCCAAGGGGAAGTGATGGATTTGATCTAGGTGGAAGTGGTGTCCCAATCAGAGCTTGGGAAATAACCACATTTCCGGTAGGAATCATAGTAGCTTGTGGGACCATAGTAGAATGTACCATCTAAAGAGTAGGAATCGAGTAAGAACCAATCAACAACTAGTCTGGAATGGTGGTGACGTTACTGGTAGTACCAGTAAAATGGTCTAAAGGTACTGTATGGGTAATAGACGTCTCAAACACTTGTGATGCCATAGGTTGATTAGGACTCACTCCTAGGTTATCGTACAAATCACGTACTGTCAAAGCGATGGAACTAGGATTAGAAGTTCTGAAAGTGTGAGCCGGTGTCCTAAATGAATCATTTTGAAAAGTGGATTCTCTACTCTAGATCCTATGTTAGGTCCAGTCGGTATTCCATTATTATAAACAACATAGATTTCTCCAGATGAATTCATCTGAGGTATATGTGCATCTGGTCTAAGAGAGGGAAGTCTAAATGCCTCCAAAGAGTCTGAAACAATTGGAAATCCTTCTAAAGAGTGTGTGCTTCCAAATTCAAAAGCTACTTCCTTATTGACTACTCCCTCAGGAGAGCCTTTTGGTGAGTTAGGAGGAAAAGGTTGGTAACCTTCTGGATCTTCTGGGGGTATCCCTTGCATCCTACATGAGTGGTGAAGGTCGATGTTTCTTGAGATGAGTAGAGAACGAAGAAAATCTATGGACGACTAGAGGAAACAAACAACACTCACTAATAAAATCTAGGAATCAAACCAAGAAAACAAACCTTCTTATATCAATGTCACTAGTTGGTGATGAAATTGAACATCATGAAATCAAGACAATAAGGGGTTGGTATAAGCGAGTGGAAAAGTTACATTGATGACCTGCTTAACGGACTTACACCCTGGTTCAAGATCCCACACATAATCATGGGTATACCCTCCAAGGAGCCCAAGCGAGCTTGGCCAACATCGATTCCAGGTACCGTGAATACTTGGCCCTCCACACACCTCATGTAAATATCCTAAATAGATAGGCTGCTAAGGTTACCAACTACAACAGTAATTCCTATGGAAACATTCAACGGTCCGATCCACGTGCAAAGGCAGGGTATCTAGCCCGAAATCAACTTGAAAGGCTTCCACTCATAATTGTGGGTATATCCTCAAGTGACCCCCATAATACGCACAATCTCTACACCAAGACCAACAAATCAAGGTGAGTAACTCTGCTAGTCTTAATGTGACCTCAGGTTTGACCCTTGCGTAGGAAGGGCTTCCGAGGACAAAATGTAGCAATTCGATTTGAACTCTCCCTATCACAAGATACTATTGGTTTTTTTGACACTTTGGAGAGTTTACCTCACAACCTATTCCAAAGTGTTATCTTAGCTAATGTTGGTGAAAATATCCCTAGAAAATAAAATTTACTAATAAATTTTAAATTTACGCAGTGTTTTAGAGGTTGTTTCTTACTCAAAACGGGAGATGGAAGTGAAATTGTTGATGTTGTGACCTTGACCCAATAAAATGAAAAATGATATGAATGTGAAATTTTCAATTCAATGAACTCTAGTTACATTAGGGAGAAGGTATTTCTTTCGAACTACAACAAGCTACAAATTGCGATTTCTTAATTCTGAATGGACACAATTCCAAATAATCATGAACTAAAAATTTTCCAATTTCTTCTCTTCACAAATATTTTGAACGTAAAAATTTTAGTATGAGGGATTACTTAAAAAAAAAAATGAATTAAATTCTTCCTTTCCAAGACAAAATTATAGATGTGATAACGGAAGGAAAACGTAATCCAGGAAAATCAAGACATTCTCAACACAATTCCAAAATCAAATTCGTAATGTAGACAAAAGCAAAAAAGACAAGAAAAACTCTTTCCATAAGCAAGGAAAAAGTGTTTCTTAATCAACAGCCAATCTGACCAACAAAATGAATCCAAAACTCAGAACAAACCAAATACCCTTCATCAAACTAGCACTCAGATTAGGATCTGAGATTATATCCTTGTGACAATGAGAAAAAGTAAAAAAAACTTGCAACATGAAAAGAAAGACTTTCAATCACTTAAAACCAATTACAATCAATATTTAAACTCAAGAATCAATCAATCATGGGCATATAAAGTTCATCCTAGGCTACTAAGGCAAATATAAGTGACTCACTCCCTCAAAACCTACAGGAGTCATCACAGGCTCGGTATAGGACACAGAGCGATGCGCTAAGGTCGTCGTAGGCCACTGGAAAAGAAGAGTGCGACGTCGTCGCACTGGGTTGGCTAGGCAGAGAGAAACATCTCAGGGTCTTCACAGGCTGTCAATAAGGTACAATGTGATGATCTCTGTAAATTTTAAAAATTTGGAAGAAAGGCAAAAAATCCAAAGGAACTTCTAAACCCAGGGAGTCTAAATGGATCACCCACAGACTCAAAGAATGAAATTTACCAGAAGAAGGAAAGCTAAAGGAAAATGGGAAGAAAAAATCAAAAGAAGGTCATATCCCTAGTATGGTCACCAATTTTGTTATGGACTTATTGGTAAATGCGGACATAAACAGATCCACCTAGATCTAGAACAAAAAATAATAGAACATGACGCTTTCCCTAAGCTCTAATCATTGAGTTTACTATCTAGCAAGAGATGGGAAACATATTGTTTGAATATTGCTTCCTCTTATCGTTGTCATCCTAGCTCCACTCCAGTGCTCCTGTGGTATTGGATATGCAAGGGAACACAAGCCAACCAAAGTGAAAGAAATAATATACTCGACGAGAACCTATGTATGTGATCAAGGAATCATACAATAAAACAAGAAAAGTTTTATGGGAAAGAAACATATCACTGTACTATATAATAATGAAACTGGATATTACAACCAAATCCTTGATGTTGCAAGGTTCCCTTCCGATGACCCTTTTCTCCAACACACACTTGCTCCAATAATGAATGAAGAACATCCACAATGACTTGATGAAGTAAAATGAGGTTCTCAAGAATGATCCAATTCATAACTCTCCATGCAATCTTAGCTTATTCAAACTTCATTAACCTTAAAATCAACCTTAGCCTTCTCCATGAGAAAACCCTCTTTATATATGGGAAAGAGAGATGGTTAAATATATTGGGATGATCCCACCAAATCAGAGAAGCAAGTAGGATCCCAACCATACAAATGCCACCTCACCTTCTAGAAGATCCCCTTCTAGAATTTTCATGAAACTTAACCTTTTCTTAGTATTTTGACATCATCGCACCCTAGCTTTAGGGCAACTTGTGGAGAGGTCATAATTGAGCTTTATGGCATAGGGAGATGATCAGGCATCGTCGCACCCTGCTTATGGTGCAACCTGCGATGACCCTCCTTAACAAGGTTTTTGATAAGAGAAAGTCAGTCACTTTCCTCCTGAAGAAAGGCTCTTTTTGGGAACATGAACACATGTTTGTCAATGGATCACTGGGGTGACCAAAATAATGTGTAACAAAGGGAAAACTCTTGGGTCATATAGTTTCAAAATAAGGAGTAAAGATAGATTCATAGAGAGTGGAAGAAATAAAAAATATAGGTATATACGTAGAAACACGAAATATGTGCAATCGTTTTTGGGCAGAATCAACTTCCTGAGGATATTTGTCCCCAACTTTGTTGAGATGGTTAGCAATATCACTAACATGTTAAATAAAAATCATGAAGTGAAGTGGCTCTTGAGGCTAGAGAATCTTATCAAATAACCAAAGAAGCATTAGGAGAATCCCATTTTTAGTTAGCCTGAATTATGATAAGGAATTTTTTATGTTTGATTTTTCTTCAGAACATATTATAGCTCTTGTCTTGTTATAGAAAAATGATGAAAATCAGGAGAAACCTATAGACTTATTTATAAAATATTAGAGACACGTAGAGTCAAAATATAGTAATTTGGAAAAAAAGCATATGCCATGGTTAAACTATTGAAATCCTTAAGATATTGTATATTGCACTTATACATGTTTTCTTATGTACCTAATAGTGCTATTAAATACATTCTCACACAGCATGACAGTGAAGGAAGAAGAGGCAAATGGATTTCCAAAATGTAGGAGTTTGATATGGAGATAAAACCCACCAAGTTGGTAAAGGGACAAGGGTTGGCTAAACTCATGGATAAATCAAATTACCAAGCCATTGATTTAAATATTATGACAACAAACATCATGTAAATAAGGCAAGGCGAATATGAAACACAAGAACCATTTTCTGAGGTGATCCCTAAGTTCATTGAATCTGATTGGTACAAAGATGTCATTTTCCATATTCAACACCTAAGTTTCTCACCAACATGGGACAAATCCAAGTCTAGGTCCATCAAGCTCAAAGTTGTGAAGTACTATGTTGTGGAGGAAAATTTGTTCTAGAAAGATCCATTAGGAATACTGTTGAATTTCCTTAATAAATAGGAGACTAAGGGGATTATCAATGAGTTTCATAAAGGAATATGTGGGGGTCATCATGCCTAAAGATCTGCTTAATAAAAAATCCTCATATATGGTTATTATTGTCCCTCATTATTTTCTTATGTAAATTGCATGGTTAGGGCCTATGTAGAGACTCGTATGTTTGCATAGAAGCATAAATCAAAACCTTTCCCACTTAAACCTATCAAGCAAGAAACACCTTTCCAACAATGGGGTTTAGATTTCATTGGTGAAATCTACCCAAATTCAAGTGGGCAACACAATAGGATCATGACAACAACAAACTACTTCACCAAGTGGGTGGAGGAAATCCCCACCAAGGAAACAATTGATTTGGTCATTGTCAATTTCCTTGAGGAGAAAATTATAGCGAGGTTTGGATGCCCTATAAATATTATATCTAATCATCCCTAAGCTTTCAAATATACCAAAATATTACAGTTTTTTCAAAATTACAACATAGAGTTGGGACATTCCACTGCATATTATCTATAGGGAAATGGATTGGTTGATTCATCCAATAAGAACCTCATTAAAATCATCAAGAAGGTGTTTTTCCAAAACAAGAAAGCTTGGGATTCCCACCTAAAATATGCAATGTAGGAAGATAGAGTAAGTGTCAAAAGGTCCCTTTGTACATCTCCATTTAAGCCAGTATATGGGATCGAAGTTATTTTTCCCATACAACTCGGTATTCCTGTGATGAAACTATTGCAAGATGAAGAGGTAGAGTCATATGATATGCAGAGAATAATCAACCAACTGATTCATGTCCAACAGATAAGAGATCAAGTATAGCTGAAATCTTAATCCCATCGGGCTCGAATGAAAGAGATCTTTGAAAAAATATCCAAGGAGAGAAGATTTATGACAGGGGGTCTAGTCTTAAAGTGGGATGCCAGAAGAGAAGCAAAGGGTAAGCATGGAAAATTTGACAATATTTGGCTTGGACCTTTCCAAATAGTTGCAGCACAAGACAACAACACATATGAACTGGTGCAAACGGATGGAGAAATAGTTGGGGCTCCCATCAATGGGAAGTTCCTGAAACATTTCTTGCATTACTAAATGCTACAAATTTTCTTACCCTGCACATAAATAAATATTTTACAATTCCTATTATTTATTTTTAATTTTACTTCATTCACCATATTTTTTGCAAGAAGGAACTTAGGGATTTAACATTAAGCTATTGAGAAAATTTTCTTCACCTCTCGAATCAGTTTTTCAGGTGCAAAAGGAGTAGTTTGCTTGATTACAGACTCCATAAACCAACATGAGAAGGAAATCTCTCTACATTTCTCAATATAACACATGGGTATGTTGTCCCCACTGGAGTTGATGTTAGTATTGTATTTAATCCAATCATTAGCATGAACCATGATCAATATTAAGGGGTCAAAATTACAGAGAAAGAGGTCGAGGGAGAAATTACAAAGTTCACGCATCAAAGAAGCAATGCATATGGATGGATTCCGAGAGATTTACAGTGAAAAATCAATCCCTAAGGGCCTTGGACTTAGTTTCAGTACCCGAGCACTTATCAAGAGCATGAAAGACACTTATCTCTTCCAAAATAAGTTTAATCCCTTTCCCTAATAAATCTATATAATATAAACGAGGCTTGAAGAGAGAGCATGCGTGCAGGTTCAGTACTGATCATCCAATGGATACAAGAAATCCTGGTCAACACTTAAGGGTGCATGTGTTATAAATTTATTGGACACCTAATCATTAGTTCATTATCACCTAAATATCATCTAATCATTAGGTTATTATCCCATAGAAACCCCTCATTTTAACCCCTAAAACCTACCAATTGTTCCTTGGGTTTTCAACTAAGTTTCTTCCTGGTCACCCCATGTCTTCATTAAAGGAGTGACCTGAAAAGGATGGTCTCACCCTATGGCTTGACAAGGGGCGATTGGTCTCTTTGTCTATGTGTCTAGGGAGAGACCAAATCTAGAATCTCAATTTTTTGGTTTTGTTCCAAAGGATGATATTGTTCACTGATTTTTTGGGGTTTAGTATTGAGAAGGATTCCATTATAAGCCCAATAATATTATCCTAATATCTATATGGCCTTATCCCTAAATCCCTATAAGAAAAAATCATTTTTCCCATAGAAAGGGAGGAAGAAAGAGCTAGAAAAGTTACTCTGGTGATTTCGTTGCAAGACCTGGGAAAAGAGCTTGGAAGGAGGCCATCTCTTCAGTCTACATCTTTGTAACTAGTAATATTGCTTCTTTGATTAATATAATACATATTGGATGTTTACCTCTATCCAATTGTTCATATACGTTTATGTATTCATTGGTAGAGAATTAGTATAATTATGTGTTATGATATACTATTAAATTTGTTTCTAGTCCATGCATCATTTCTTTGATCTTTGGGAGGTTTTCATATTCTTATGTGCAACATCAAACTACTAGGAACAAAGAGGAATTTCATGAAAGGGATCATTTAGGAGCGTGTAGGGATAACCTTCAAAAATAAGGTAGATCTCCTCTTCATCCTAATCCCTGGTTGTTTTCATGTAGGAAAAATATCTAGGAACATCCTTAGTTTATGTCTCTATTCATGTCTTAGGCGCTGGTAGAACCTAAGGGATATCATCTTCTGTATGGCTCAAAATCCCTACGACATACTATCAACTCCATTGGGGAATTTGTTTTGCATGTATTAATCCCCTTAGATTGTTGAATTTTTTAATCTTCTTTCTAGAGATCTACCACCTAGTAGATATGCGACGTTGACACCACCTTGACATGTGGCACCCATCTCTCTGAACTTATACCATATCCGAAGATTCAACATAACACGTGGCTTAGCCATGGGATGACACGCGTCAACTCTATCATATGATCAAAGTCCACCCTATATTTTGGCCTCGTCATTTGTTGACGTCACTCTAGCCTTTGTCCTTCTGGGAAATTCCACCCCTTGCATCCTAAATCACCTGAAGTGGGGTTTATCCGAAGAGGAAAATAATGATCGGACAACCCTTTATCCTCCTTGGTTGAATCCAATGGTTTTGGGGGGTTCATGGCTCCGTGCTCTCACGATTCACGAAATCCTAAAACTATAGTCCCAAAGGTAACTAGCGGGGAGGGTCATAAGGCAAAATGAACACATGTTGTCGGTCATCCCTTCCCTTACTCTATCCTTCCACTAAAACTTGATCTAACGGTCAAGAAGGATCCTTAGATCCTTGGTCCACGTTAATTTGCAGCTCTGACATTCGGGGGTTTTGGTGGCATAACACCTTTTTTCTCCTGAAGTGGCCAATGTCGGACTGACCATAATGTAGATCGTACAGTTAGGGGAGATCATGAATATGCTCAGATCTACTACTCACGTTACTTTTCAAATGATAAGTGGATCGAGGTTTAATGCAGGGATGAATCCCACGGTAATGGGTAAATGACCACCAACTATCGGTCCACCTTCAAGCTACTGACTCGATAGGTCGTCTTCGACGTAATTTGTACATTGAAACATTCATTCACCCCAGAGCTTTGGAGTCTCAGATTCAAGAATAACTTAGCTCTTTTTTTTAGTGTAGCGAAGGGTTCCATGGACCTGGTCCTATGGAACTTTTTCAAGCTCCAAAGGCTTCACTCATGACTCTTAGCCTAGATTTGGTTAGGGATATGGGCATGAGTCTGTGGTCTCTTGGATGAATGGTCTGAAGTAAGTGCCTTCCATTCACATATTTTAAGTTCTAAATCAGGGAAAATTATTTTTGAAGGGTCAACGGGGCTGTAACAGTGCCGTAGTGTCTGCTCCAACTCTAGAACTATGAGGTTGTTCCTTGGGAAAATACCTTGAATATTTTCCAACCAGTCTAGAGGTGAAACTTGTCACCTTACAACCATTCTAATGCAATAGTTTACATAATAAAAGTAATCCTTACTACCATTAGTTTCACGTGAGGCACAATGTATCACAATCAAAGAAATTCAAATCATACATTCCAATTTAAGTGCACAGGGTATATGAAGCATTTATCTATTACAAGTTGCAACCAACCAACTGACTATGGGTGTTCTCCTTTCCACCCAACCATAGGATCATAGGAATTCATTCTTAGCACTCTGTCCACCCCCATGCCAAGCCATGATATCACTAGGGAACCTTTGTAGTTTCTCAGAGGTTCTTTCTCTTCCAGAGTCTCTACGAGATTTATCAGATTCTTCCTCAGCATCAAGTTCGTGACCTTCTACTCGGGCCCCATTTTCTACAAATCCTCCGATATCCTTTTTCTTGTTATTTTGTTTTTAACTAGAATGACTTGAATCCTTCTGTTCTTATTCTCAATTGGAGAGCCTCACACACTCCTCCTCTTTATCTCGACATATTCAGGTCACATGCCCTTGGTCTCTTTATTTTATGCCTTCATGTGTATTCTTGCAGGCCTTTTTCCTCCTCAAGAAGGTTTTGGGACTGTCATCTTCCTTCCGTTAGAAGAAAACTTAGGTCAGTCTGGGCCTGCAGGAAAACTGCACTCTGTGTTACTTCGGGATGACAATTTTTCTGTCTCCTCAGCCAGACCCTCCATGCTTCCATTCATGGGGGTATTTGACTGTTCAACCACCAGTCCTTATTTCATTAACTGATTCTCCCTTGGAATCTGGATGAGGCTTATTATTTCAACAAAGAGAATTTGGTTCATTTGACATAATGAACCTTCTCTATACTTTCCTCACTCTTTCCTCTAGTGATATCATGGCCAATACTTCAAGGCTTCACCCCCACAGTCACTCATTGGAAATCTAAACAATAATACATTTACATTGTACACATGCCATAGCATGGTATTCATAATTAATGATTAATTACAAGCTGGGGGAAACATGAGTGTTACAATCCCCTCCCCCTTAAAAGGAACACTGTCCTCGGTGTTCTTTCTCAGTAATACTTGTCATGCCTTTTTCATTCAGCTGCTTTAGAAATCTTGATCCTCTTTCATGGTTGGGTCCTTTCCATACTCTTGGCCTTTGTCACTTGCCTTCAATAATCTTGGAAAAAAATCATATTAATCACAATTTCATGTGAAAACATCTTACTATTGTTCAAAATTCAAGAGGAAAATTTCATAATTTAGCACAATACTTATCTGTTCATTTCATGGATTTTCATCCACATGGTTTTATTTTTACCTTGGCTCACTGTTTTTCCTGGACATACCCATTGTGTGCATGATCCCAATCAATAGTGTATGAGAATTATCAAAGTCTCATCTTCCTTGCGGTCACTCACCCTCCAGGCCTAGGCTCAAGCATCCCCTTATCTGTTATACAGTACCTCGAGTGATCTATCTTTCCTTGCCAAGGATTTCTCACACAAGAAGAGTTTCGGAGAATTTATTGAGACTTATAGTTGAGTCATCCCTCAGACTTTCTCTACCGAGGCCTCCCTTTGGCTTGTGTTTCCAAAACACAACATATTCTAGGGTGATCATGGATTACCACAGGGTTTTGTTGCCCCGATTAGTGTCATTTTTCATTCTTTCCAACTTGACATTCTTCACTTGTCCTCCCTAAACATATCTTTTTCATTTCACCTGTATCACAGGTATACATAAATGATGAGATATTATCATCAATCTCAAATTCATAATTTTCTTGCAAATCTATCACCCACATATTTCCAAATTCCACATTTATTTTCAGATTTTTTCCGCATAGGAAACATATTCACAAGTATGGGACTTTTCTCCCAATAGAAATTTAGCTCAACAAGAAATTGGTCGTCCTTATGGGCTTACAAAACTGCCATATCCAAGACCCTTTTCTTCCTGCAATTTTGACATTCCTCAACCAAACAACTTGTTAGTTTTCTTGCACATTGTATTTTCAAAACCATGTATACTAACAATCCAAGTCATTTTCATCTATGCAAGGGTACAAGGAAAATTGATATATCATTGTTTACATATGCATCCTTTCAACACACTAAATTTTTCCCGATGCAATTTTAATTCTGAAATGACTTTAATCCATGTGCCAATATTCATGGCTACATTCATACCCAAGGTTCCCTTACATTGGGTTTAAGTTTTCCACATTTATGGAAAGAGCCTTGTCGTGGTGTGTTGGTTCTTAGCCAACCTATTCACCATGGTGTTTAATCATTCTCATTCACTCTTACAGAAGGACTATGCTACCTGCTACAAGTTGGTCATGATCCCAAATTAGTACATATGAAACTAAAGTTTCTCTTGAATGCACCCAAGAATTCTTCCTTCATTTGTAACCAGGGTGTCAATACTCATGGCCACCCAAAATTATATTTTCTTTAGCACCTCTACAATTCAAGTAGAGTATTGGAAGGTCCTCCTTCCTTAATAGGTAATCCAATGTCTACCCTCCCATTCAAACATGCATTTCCCCAATTCATCTCATGTAACGGGTTAACTATGAGCACCTTTATTCCCAATATCCCTAGATTGGTCATTGTACCCATGGTACCCCTTACTCATGCATTTTATTGCGAGGGTTATAACTCATCCATGACTGACATAGACTTCCTCTCTCTATCATTCAGATTCTTATTTCCTGAATCTTACCCTGCTTGGGTAGCAATGGCATACAACAACCACTCGAAATTATTTTCATATCTTTAAGATAATGAAATATTTTTAGAAGGGATTCTTACCAAATTCCTTCACACCTTATGCCACATAGGCATGAAAATTTTTATACCTGATTTGGTTGCTATCACCCTCTCTGATATCACCTCATCAGTGGTGCTTTATGGGGACTTTTAAAGTCCCTTCAACAATCTTTTAACAACAACCTTCTCATAGTCATCCTCTTATTGAGGTTGTCCATCATTGGAAACTGTCTTTCTCAACAAATCCAATTTATTTCTACACGTGACATGCATCACAATTATATTAGTCACAAGATAAAATAAAAATGTCTGTATCATAGTATTAAAATCAATGAAACATTTTCAGGTATTCCCCAACATATCTCAATGCACTCTACCACATTAATCCTTAATGTGCTAGCTAGTGAAATCCTAATCAAATTTATTTATTTAGTTATTATTTGTTTTTTTTGTATTCCATGATCATACAACCATCAACATCCTTATGCCAAAACACTTACTTGCATTAGTAAATCAATCTCTTGTACTAGATAAATACAATTAAACAACATGGAAGGGGTCAAGGAACTCTTCCCTCGTCCCAATCCTTCTACACCGCCCTGGACTTTCAGTCCAACTGATTTATTTCCCAAGGCCTCACTACTTTTACTTATCACGACTTAACCAATCCTATTCATTTAAATATGCTTGTTTATTCATTCTACCTTTTTCCAGCTGTACTTGTTCCCACAACTACTCTTTTAAGGCTTACAACTCTGTTAACAATTCAGAGTTTTTAAAGTGAGAAAAGTATTCCCCCTTTTTCTCCTTTTTTTGTTAAGCAATCTACTCCCTGTTGGGATCTTCTTGCTCTATTCCTTGTGCAACCTTGGTTAGGATCACCCTAACCTATTGGATACATCAACATGCTCCAATAGAAAAAAAAAATCATAATGAATTATGAACTTGTGCACTCTACACATTACCACTACTACATATGGGCGGATTATTCCATGAAATGTTTCCACGTTTCCATTATTTTCATGTTTTTTTTTTTTTAAATTGGGCGGGATTTTCGTCGCTCTTGCCATGAAATTTCATTGTTATAGAGACAAGTATTGCCTACCTCAAAAAGTACCTACTAACACATGTGGCTTGCAATGACTATTTGAATTTTTGCGGGTCAACTCATGCATTTTCATCGCTATATCGACGATAATCGATCTATATATACCTTACTTTAAGAGACTTTGTGACACATTTTCTATAGTTGCGACACTGTTCGTGGATTTTGTTTGAGCTATTTATTTTTTCCGTCACCCACCAGTTAAACAATTCCAATTCTCGATCTACATAGCTCGGATTTTGAACTTGCAAGGTTAGTATGTTTTTTTATTTATTTATTTACATATACTCATTTGACTTGTAAATTTTTGTTCAAATGAAATTTCATGTAGCTTGTTTTTTCCTTGATAATATATTATATGTGCATTACCATATTTCAAAATTGTTGTGTCATTGGTTTTTGGATCTAGTTAGTATATTCTATGGAAATTCATGTGAAATGTCAAGAAAAATATTTTCTGAAGAAGTATTTTAAGAAGAGGGAAAATTACTCCATCAATAAGAAAATTCAAACATTAAAAATGGATGTCATTATCAATATAGATCAATTTGAGCCTACAATTACTTATGTAAATTTAATCCTTATTACAAAACCACCAACTCATAACAACTTTACCAGTTGGACTAATGTTTGAAATAGAAAGTGGAAACAAAATCCTCTTAGGTCTAATCCTATCCCTTAGCAACCTTCTTAGCTCTCTAACTTTTTTGTTTCTATGATGTTGTGCCTATATACATTAATTTCATATTTTTAGTCTATTTTTAGATTAGGTTAGTCATATAACATTGTATTCTTATGTGATGTTGTTTCTCTCAATTTTTTATAATCACACGCAATTCTAGATGTAGTGATTAATTCTAGTTTGTAGTTTATGTAACTTTTTGATACACTATTAATGAGTAGCTAAAATATAAAAATTTCTTGATGAAATCTACGATAACATGATTAAATCTACTAGTCAGACAAAGAAAAATGAGAACATGCCAAAGTGTCTTAGAAAATAAAATCATGACCATTGTAAGTAGAATAAAAGTGTGACCATTGTATGTAGCTGCAAATCAACACGTCATAATTTAAACCAACCAAACCCAATTGTGGATGACAAGTGGATGGAATTCTTTTTTTAGTGGTGAATTTCAAAGATTGACATTTTCTCTACAAAACAACTTAGAGTCTAGTGTATGGTGTCGAGTAATTCAAGTTTGAGAAATTTTGACCACTTTCGTTAAATGGTGTGTAATTATTTTCCATGGTGATTCAGTACACACTACTCTAAAGTACAAATTGAAGCATAACGATCTTAATAGTTAATCGATAAAAAAAAAAAAAAAAAATGCATGTCAAAATGTCTTAGAAAAAATAATTGTGAGAATTGTAGGTCACTATAAATAAACATATCATAATTGAAAGGAGTAGCTAAAATATCATGAAGGAGTAGCTAAAATATAAAAATTTGACAACTTATTGTTTGGTATGGTGTAGGTAAGACAATTACTTGTCAGTACAAGGATTTTTCAATATGAACGAAAATGACAAGAAGCTTGCTCAGTTTAGAGCGACATTAGAGGCGAGGGGAGATGGAAAATGTTATTGCTCTTGCTATGATTGCAGGGGATTTCAAAGAAGAAGACTTTTAATAACAACAACTAAAATACATTGTAGGGAGAAGGGGCATGCCAAAAGGGGTTATGAATATCATCCCTTTGTAAGAGGATTCAATATTTAATGTATTCTATGTAATATTCATCATGTCATGAATTTTAGTAATATTTCTTATCGTTTTTTTTATATTTTCTATACAAACTAACTTTACTACATTGTTTTTAAATATATAGATGATGCCCCCAAAACATCGACCTCTAGAGATTTATTTTCCAAGTACTAGCAGAAATACTCCTTTATAGGGTGATGAACTTCGAGATCAAAATATTGAAGTTGTTGATCAAGGTATTAATGATTATATGGATCGAGATAACATTAGTGATACAAATCAAGAAGATGAGATACACAGATTGACCCAAGACAGATTTTCTCCAATGGATGAGGAAAACCAGGATGATAGTCACGATATTGATCCTCCACTCGAGAAGTCACGTCAACCTCTTTATGAAGGCTCAACAAAAAATCTTATCTCTGATATATTTTTGTTGGTGAACTTGAAGTTTTTGAATGGTTTATCAAACACATGCCTCACACAGATACTAAGGTATTTAATTTGTTAATTATTTATGCATGCATGTTCACAAATACTTAAAAGGTTCAATTTTTTCCTATATTGTTATTGTTTTCTAGTTTGTAAAGTATGGATGCGATATTGATGATTAATATTTTTTACATTGACTTATCGTTTTGAATTTTGTATATTGTTATGATCAATATATCGTTTAGGAAAGGAAGTGTTTGATGAGTATAGGCACTTTCTGCCTACGAACCATAGTTATTGAACTAAAGACAAAGAAAAATTCAATGGTAAAGAAGAGAATGGAAAAAAACCACAAAGAATGACACCTCACCTATGGAAGTTGGAATATATTAGAAATCGTTAAGGTATGCAAATTATTTATGTATTATATATTATATAAATCTTTGGTTAATTTCATTAGTATAGATGTCATTTTGTTTTATTAATTAGTGTTAATTTCATTTTTTTGATGTTTCATGAATGTCATTAAGGAACGAATGGGCTTCCACAAGGAATGGAAAGTTCCTTGATGCAATTTAGTAAGTTTCCATACTACGAGCACCTACAAATAGTTCATTTGTTTGATACAAAGCATATCAGGAAGAACATAACAAAATTGTTATGGCGAATATTAGATGGAAGGACTGACAAAGAGAGAATTGGAAAGATTTGTAGTGACATCCAGGAAGCTAATCACACATTGCAAAGTGTTATTATTAATTGTAATGGTGATGGTCATGAACAAAATACTAGTCTTCCTTGGTTATTGATGAAGCAAGAAAGCAATATTGTATAAGAGGTCATTCAAAAAATTAGGTTTCCGATGGGGTTTTGGTCGAACATACAAAATATCTTAACGAAAAAAGGTGATTTTGGTGGGGTTAAAACACATGACTGACATACATTCATTAAGGTAATTAGTAGGTTATAACATATTTCCTTATTGATACACATTTTTTGGAAACAAATAATAATTATTTGTTTTTTTTTATAGTATGTTCTACCTTTATCTCTCCCAGACGACTTTGACATCAACATAAAACAAATTATTTATGTACTTGGAAAATACATGAGGTAAGTAATGTTTTATATGGAAAACGTACTTCTTATGTGATTTGTAGCGGAACTTATTGACATATGATGTTTTATCTGCAAATTTATGTATGTCTTGATATTATTTTATTACATTGACATTTGTAGGTGGCTTTCATTAAAACAAATCCATAAAGAAGATATAAGGCATTGGAAGAGAGAAATTCCCCAACTAATGTGTCAAATGCAGTAGTATCTACCTCCAACATTTTTCAATGCACAAGAACACTACCTCATACACCAAGTTGAGGATATTGAATTATGTGGACCAGTACACACAAGGTCGATGTGGATGGTGGAGAGGAAGTTGAAGTCATTGAAGGTTTTTTTTAGACAAAGAGCACATCCTTAGGGATCTATGGTTGAGGGATATATGGTATATCAATGCATGGTGTATATTAGTCAATATCTACCTAAATTAGCAAAAAATATGAATGTGCCTCACATTTGTCACCTCGACTCCATCATCAAATTTGAATGGGAGGTCCTATTGGGGAAAGGTAAAATGAGGATTGTGAAAGGTAATTGTTAGACGTTGACATAGATTTAATATATTACACATTTCTTTTTCCAATTTTATTTTATCATACTGATTTTTATATTTTTTATTCATGCATATTGAACTATATTAAACTATTCATTTATTAACAATATCTAATTAATGATAGTAAATTGTTATTTTATCATATATTTTCTCGAGAGTGGGATGCTTTACATTTATACATTTCAAACAACCTTGATTATATGGAGCATTGGATAGAATATATTGAAGAATACTTCGGTAGGTTATCATGGGAAGGGGTGAGTAAGATGATTAAAATAGTGCATCGTCATTGAGATCAATTTCATGATATTACATCAAGGGAAGTTGATTTAGCCTTTGGTTTAAAAGATAAACAGGCAAGTAAATTGTTTACCCACATTTTCCTAGTTATTTCCCAATTTTTCAATGTATTTGGTTTGCCTAATTTTTGAAATATATATTTACTAAGTCATATATGAGGTTTATTAATTGGCAATGTATTTTTTACTTGTTGTCCATGTTGCTATGTGGTGTAATGGTCATAAATTTTGTATCAAAATGTTGGATGATAAGATGAAAACCTTCGATTGTGGGATAACTGCAGTGTTTAAGGTCGCCAATATTTCCTCTAGAAGTGCCAGAAATATGGAAGAAACTGAGAATAGGTACTATGGGAATTTGGAGGATATAATTAAGTGTGATTTTAATTCCTTTAAAATAGTTTTGTTTGAGGTGAAATGGTACGGGCTACAGATGCATGAACGTGATCCTGAAAGAATTTTTGTTGAGCATGATAACGGATTTACCATGGTTAATATAAGGGCATTTGAATTGGGTACAGAGCCTTATGTTCTTCCAAGTCAATGTGAGCAAGTATTTTACTCAGAGGTACCTGGTAAAGAAGGTTGATCATACGTTTTTAGATATGATCCAAGAGGAAGACCAGTAAAGTATAATCATATAGCCGAGGATGAAGATAATAACGATAAAGAAGATCATGATTATACAAATCAGGAGAAGGTGGTTGTAGTTGATGTGTCAGACAAATAAGTTGAAGAAGTTGATCATCCAAATGTAGTAGACAATGATCTCATTAACGATATAGATTATTATATTACCGAAAATGACATTGATGATGAGGTTGATATGAATGATCCTTTCACCAATATTGGTTCTGAACTAGATCCTGATATAGATGTTGAGATGGATGAAGAAGAATATGGATAATATTTAATTGTTGAAAAGAAGAGGTATGTGTTTATATCTTTTATATGATCTTTATATGTTTTTATTTTGTATAATAAAGTATATGTTACATGTTCTTTATAATTTCAAATTAGGTATGGGGAAATTGAGAGTGATGTGAGGGTGGGGGCGCATAATTAGAGCTTCCGCCTTAACATGGTTGCCCTTGTTTAGTAGAGAATGAACTATTCTTGAAACTAAGAGGAGCTCTACGCGACTGCGCTTAATCATGTACTACTTGACCCCATTAAGGCATGATAGTAAGTGGCTTAGGATTAGAGTTAGAACACTTTAGGCCTACTTAATAATTGGACAATGAAGTATAGCTTCAAAGAAGGAGATATCAAAGAAGTTTAATATAACAATGAATGCACCTTGTCACCCATGCTTCTCTGTGTAGATTATCCTATAGGACCTCGTAGGCCTTTCTGTCTCCACTCTATTGATATCCTATATCTACCTACACAAAAAACCACAAGAAGAAGAGGGAAAGATTTTATCAGAGGCATTAATATGTTTGGGATAAGTTTCGGAGGCCTGCAAAGAGTTATATTATAGGTTGAAAGTGAGTTTAGCGGGAAGGGAGTTTAGGCAACGGTCAGTTCAAGTATCACTTCATGAAACATATTTTTGTGGGTGGGAAATCCCCCTACGGACTAGCATTAAGGGTTTTATAATGCATGAAAAAATGACCTAAAGTCTCCTACTTTTTACCAACATCCCAATAATAAACCCCATTATTCATATGTAAATACAAAGATAAAAGGATCAATTCACTATACCTTGACTTCCACGTTTAATGTAGATCCTTTCGCTTTCGATTGCTCCTTGAATGCAAGTTTCCTCCCAAAGTTGACCTGCATTCACAAACAGACAAACAAAGAACTCCAAGCATGCATTTGATCTATGAACTAATGGGTTAGATATTTTATCAAAATATAATCAATATTAAACATTAAACACCTCATATGGCGGGACAGGAAAAGTACTTCTTTTATTAATCTCACAAGAATACCTTACAAGAGTGAGATCGGCCACTACTTCTCGAATATAGTCCTGGGCTCCTCTTCAATTGTACTCCAATTGATTCCATATATGCTTCTCTTCACACAATGGTTTCAAAAGGTTAGGACAAGGGGAATGAAAAATCGGGTAGAGTTTCTTTACTCTTCTTTTTTTCCTTTCAAATGGGACCCCTACCCATTCTTTTATAGGATAGAAAGGGCTAGTTATTTGGTCGAGTGACTAGATATGGGAGGTCAAATGGTTTATTTAATTTACCCAAAAATGTGTGTTTCGTCTGCAACTTTCCATTTTTTGTGCTTTTTAGGTATACGCGGGTTGTAGTGAGTCAACCAGCGTACACACATGTGCAGTAGTGGAGCAGGGCGCGTATGCCCTCAAAAAGGGTGTTTTTTAAGATGTTGTTGTTACCCATGATTTTGGTCATCATGATGATATATTGATGATGGTGTATTCAGGCTCTTCATAAGAACTTTCTCCTGAGAAAAAGTTACTTTCATCTCTTCCAAAAAACTCATTTTTGAAGATTGTTCGCAAGTTGCTAGTATATTTGGGTGCGAGAATGCTTGATTCTCACAGGCTACTTTAAGCCAGGGTGCAAACTTCTCGCACTGTGTTGAACTGCTCGTGTGCGAACTCTTCCTAAAGCAAGGAAAAAGATGAATTCTTGATGCTTCTAGAAGGATGAGATGCCATTTGAATGGTTATCCTAGTACTGGATTCCCTAATATTTTGGGATCATTCTTATCCAAGTAACTAATTCATTCTCTCCTATATATTGAGAGAATTCTCATGGAAAAGGTTAAGCAAGATTCATTGGAAAATTGGTGAAAGAATTGTGTGAAGGACTGAAGCTTGAACAACAACTTGGAGACTCCAGCAAGTCTATCAAGAGGTTTTTATCTTCTTCATGCAAAGATTGAGCAAGTGTGTGTGTCAGAGCCAGGAGCCAGCGAAAGGAAGTTTGTGACATCAAGGCTCAGGTTGTAATCTTTACTTTCCATTAATATGATACAGTGGCATGTCCCTTTCCCATAAATCTATTTCCACTTTATTGTATAATTCCTTGATCATATACATAGATTGACTGTTGAATAGATTGAGTTTTCTTCACTTTGATTGGTTTGTGTTGTCTTGGTCTTGACTGCACGAGAGCATTGGAGCGAAGCGGGAGCAACAAATACCATAGGAAGGGATCATAAGGTATGTTATTTATTCTTGCCTCCTATTTAATTCATTGGTCAAAATCTAGGGAAAGAGTCATGCCCTATCTTGCTTTGTTCTAGATCCAGGTGGATCTAGGGAGATCAGTTAGTGTCCGCACCTACCGATTTATCCAATAACAAAATTGGCAACTCACGGTGGGACAATCCCATTTTCTTTGTGGCTTTTGGTGTTTTTCTGTGGCTATTTTCTCTGGTTTTACTTTTCTCCTGTCCTATCAATCTTTGAGTCTTCAAGATATCCTGATAGACCCTCTGGGTCCAGAGGCCTTTTTCAAATTTGCTTCATTTTCCAAAATTTTGATTATGTTCAGACATTCTCACACTGTACTTCATTGCAGCCTGCGAGAATAGGTAGAGTTCACACTCTGCCTTTAGGTTTAAGTGCAAGGTTCTTGCATCCTGCTCAAGGGTCGCCTGCGAGAATCAGTGATTCTCGCACTGTGTAATATTGCCTGCCTGCGAACTCAATTTTTCAAAACTTTGGATTTGAGTTTTGGCCTTTTTAACTGCCCAAATTAGTTTGATTGCCTCATAAAAGTTACTTGGACCATTGATTGATGTCTTTCTTGTCTTCATTTGCGTGCATGAATAGTCTTAGGATTTCAAGGCTCTTCTTGTCACTTTTGTCTTCACTTTCGTTTCTTGACTTTTCTTGGCAACGCCATACTCTCTGATTTTGGAATCTGAGTGTGTTTGATTAGTTAAGGACCGGTGATCGGTTGAAAGTTGAGTTTTATTGGTCTTTATCATTTGCTTTGTTTGAAAAATCATTTTTTCTGGTGCAACTGAAAAGACTATTTTGGTTTGCTCTTTATTTTTGTTTTCATTGAAAGAGTGGATTGGGTTTCTTATCATTGCTTGATTCTTTGTTTTTTTTTATTTTCTGTACTCTCATTGACATAGTGAGGGTCATTTTTGAAAAGTGAACAAAAGTGTTTCTTTCAAAAAATCTTTTTCATCTTCGAAAACATTGAAAATCAAATTATTGCAATTGTTGAAATTATTGAACAAGACACAATAGAGAATTGTCATTTGATCCGTGATTTGTTGCATTTGCATTTTTAAGGAAATTTTGCATTGTAGTTCAAGGTTGATCTGGAAAACTTTCTCTCTCTCCCATACATAGGATTCATTGAATGCAAAGTGATCTATTTCATTCTCATCCCTGCATTGTTGGGTTAGACTCATACAACATAAGTTTCACTTCCATTTCCTTTGAGTAAACAACAGCTCTTAATAACACTGCGTAATCATAAAATTTATCTAGTAACTCTTTTCTAGGGCTCTATTACACCAACATTTAGCTAGGCTAGCGCTTTGGAGTAGGAAGAGAGATACACTCTCCAAAAGCACAAAAAACACAATAGCATCTTGTGTTAGGGAGTGTTAAATTCCATTTGCAACATCTTGTCCTAGGAAGCCCTTCTCACACAAGGGTCAAACACTAGGTCGCATTAATATTGACAGAGTTACTCACCCTGCTTTGTTGATATCAGTGTAGAGATTGCATGTATTACGGGGATCACTTGGAGGTATACCCACAATGATGAGTGGAAGCCTTTTGAGTTGATTGCGGGCTAGATACCCTGCCCTTACGTGTGGATCGGATTGTCGACTATTCCCCCAKGATTTATTATTGTTGGTGGTGACCTTAGTGGCCTATATTTCTAGGTTCTTACCCAAGGTGACTGTGGAGGGGAAAGTCTTCACGGTACCTGGAATTGACGTTGACCAAACTCACTCGGGCTCCTTGGAGGGTATACCCACGATTATGTGTGGGACCTTGCACCAGGGTGTAAGTCCGTTAAGTAGGTTGTCAGTGTAACTTTTCCACCCTAGCCCTGCCCCTTCTCATCTCGTTGTTGCAACGTTGGATTTCATCACCAACTAGTGGCTTCGAAATTACAAGGTCTTGTTTGCTTGGTTTTGCTTCCTAGATTTTGTTTACTAGAGCGTGTTGTTTGTTTCTCGAAGTTGACCATAGGATTTTCTTCACAAAGTTTGTCACTCGTTTAAAATAGTTCCTCCACGTCGTTCACATAGAATGTAGGGTTTATCTCCAGAGCATCTGGAAGGTTCTCAACCCTTGCCCACAAGCACACCTAGAGGATCTCCTCGGCAGAGTGAAGTCCCAGTCGTCACCACACCACAAGTGGAACGCACTGACTCTCTAGAACATTTTCAAATTACAAATACTCGAGAGGACTTTCGCCTTAACCCAGATTCTGAGAGACATTTTATGCGAGCAGACTCTTCCAGAGACTTAATTGTTGTGTATTCTGGATCTCTGACTGGACCCTTTCTCGGTATAGAAGGCCAAGATCCTTTTTGGTCTACAGGTGTTTTCCGACACGACCTTTTTGGTCCAGGTTCACCCGTGATTTCTGAAATTAATCCTCCTGTGATTTTCGAGATCTCTAATCTCGAGACAGTACCGTTGACTACCGCTTATCACTTTACTGTCCCTGCCGAAATGGCCCATCTCACGACTACTTCGAGTGTTCCAACCGGGTTCATTGCGGTTAGTCTTGCTCCCATCAACACAGCGTGAACACCCAACGTCAATCCAACACTACAACCTAGAGACCGTGTGTTGAATGCTACCATTCCTACTCCCGCGCAAACACCATCCAGCTCTCCTAGTGGTCCTTCTTCTTCTGGGCATTTTCTTCCCAGTTTTGTTCCAACACTCCCTCAATTTCCTTTTGGAGGACCTTCTTCATCTTCTACTGGCAATCCTAATCCTAGTGGCGCTTTTCCATCATTCACTCCAACTTATCAGCTTCTGGTTGGTGGACAATCTCATCAAAGTAGTATCACTCAACCCCCTCTCAATTGGCAAAACTCAATTGGAACACCACCTTTGATGGGAGGACCCACTCCATGTTATGGGAAAAACATACCTCCATATTTGGCCCAGTATTGGAATCAGTTGATTCAAAATCCTCCTCAATTGACTGGGGGGAAGCATTTTCCCACTGCGTCAGTAACACCCCCTAGCATGGGCCAACCATATCCAGGTTCGTTTAATCCAATTTGGGGGGAAAATGCTCAAACTCAAGCCCCTGTTTCAGGGTATAATCCGATGAGCTACTATCCTGTCCAAACACCACCGAATATGCCTGGGTCTTCACATTATATGCAGATTGCTTATGGGCCTACTGGTTTGCCAATAGGGCTTCCTCCCCAAAGCCACCAGTACCCGTAGGTGAATCGACAGTTACCCTTTCTCGGCACTTTGGATTTGTCGGATTTTTCAAGGATTTTAAATGATCCTATTCGTCACTCTCCCCAATGGCCTGTTATTCCAACCAAGCTTCCATCGGACATTCCTAAATTCGACGRCAAAGTGGGAGAGGACCCAAACAATCACGTTATGACTTTTCACCTATGGTGTTCATCCAATTCGTTGATGGATGACTCTATTCGTTTACGTCTTTTTCAGCGAACCCTTACTGGGTCTGCTGCGAAGTGGTATATCGAATTGCCACGAGGTTTCTTCTCTGATTTCAACACACTAGCTATGGCTTTCCTTATGCATTACCAGTTACCGATCCGTTATGATACCGGGACTGAGATTTTGAATTCCTTCAAACAGACTAAAGGCACTCATATATCTGATCATATCCATGAGTGGTGAAGGAGACGACGTCTCATTAAACTTGAGCTTCCCGATCAGTTACTAGCAGAATGGTTTACAAAATCATTTTTGAATGAAATCGGTAAGGACATTTCCATGGGTGGCGTAGTCACGGAAGAGCAGGCTATAAGTCGTGCTCAGTATCTTGACCTCGTTTATTCACAAACAGGAACTCTTTACGATTTACTACCTGATTTACCTCGTCCTAATGCTTCCATCACTTCAACTACTCCAGCTACCTCGCATGCGGCTGAAGGTTTGATTGGTACTGCTCAAACTCAATCACATTCTGTTTCAAGAACAAACCCTAAATCTGCTTCTTCTAATGTTCAAAATTCTCTGTCTCCTACCACTCCCACCGGCAAGACTTCTGAGGTAAATGTCGTCCAATCTACCCCAGCTGGTAAAAACAAATCTAAAAAGGGGAGAGGTAAGAATAAGGAGGGAAAAAATAATAATCAAGCAGAGAAAACTAAAACCACTCATGTTGACAATCGGGATAAGTGCAAACCACAATACCCTTGCCTTATCTATGGTGATGATCACTACACGAAGGATTGTCCACGACATGTCGAGGTCACTAAGTTCCTTCAGGGAGCTCTGAAATCGACTGCACTGGCTGTCTTGTCCCAACCCTTCCCGTCTCAACAACAGGCTCAGTTGGTCATCCATGACCAACCCTCATCTTCTACCACCTCCTATGTTTTAATGTGTACTGGTGATTCTAAGAAGAATAGCGTTGCACTCACTACTCGAACCAAATATTATTCTCCCTCTAAGAAGAAGGTTGACGATTTACCCCCTTCTTTGGTACAACCCTCTCCAGCGATTCCACCTACTAACGGTCCTCCTCATCTCGAATGACCGAGCCTAGACACAGTTTTTTGACCCCCCCCAAAGGGCATCGTTCAGAAATCGGCTTTCAATCCTCATGCTCGTGTTTCCCAGAACTACAGCATTGTTGAAGATCTGGCCCAGGAACCTTCTACGATGTCAGCCCTTGAAGTCCTTCAAACTTGTCCTGCGCAACGGAAGGCCTTGTTGAAAGCTATCAGTGAAATTGATCCGACGGATACAAATTTGATAGTCTTTGACTTGGAAGATCATATTCCAAGGTTACCCCCTCAACTCATGTTCCATATCCAAGTGGTTGTCTCTGACAAAAACGTTTGCCGAACCGTTATTGATGAGGGTGCCTCGACCTATGTTATGTCTCTTGCTTGTTGGAAAGCCATTGGCTCTCCTCCTTTGAATGAATCCCAGAACACTCTTAAAGCCTTCAATGGATCCGGTTTTAAACCCTACGGTGTTCTTCCTGCATTTCCCATCATGTTAGAAGGTAAAACGGTCCAAGTTGAAGTGGAAGTCTTTGACGCTCCCCTTGATTATAATCTTTTTCTTGGCCGTAGCTAGATCGATTCCATGCGCGCCGTTGTGTCGACACTTTTCTGTGTAGTACATTTCCCTCATCAAGGAAAGGTTATTACCATCGACCAACTAGCCTTCTTCGATTCTGATACACGTACTGGAAACATACCGTTTATTGCTAAAACCCCACCAGGATATGAGAATGTCAGTGTAGGCCTTTTAAAGGACTCCTCATTAATGGGTACTTTCCCCATTCCACCACCCGATGTTCCACACCCGTCAGTTGCTTCTATCAACATGATTTCCACAGTGCCTCATGAACTTCCTGCGTCTCACGACCCCTGGATAGTCCCTGACCCTAGAGATCATCTTTGTTTCAGCGACTCAATGCCATTAAGTCCGGTCGAATCCACCTACCAAGCCATTCAATCGGCAACCCCTTCTACCCCCTCTCTTGATGAGTTGTCTCCCAATCCTTTTCGTGTTATTTTTCCCACTAACGAGATGATCATGTCCATCATGGAAGACACCCCTTGGGACGATGGGCATCATCGTTCCATCTTCTTTCTAGAGCAACATACTCTTGAGAACTATCAACAGATTTCGACTTTGTCGACCGTTGTTGTCATCTCGACGATTCCCGAGTCTGCACTCTATGTGTTTGTTGAAGGGAACTTAAGCAATATCTCACCCACTATTCCCATTGACATATCCATCAAACCTTGGATTGTCGAAAATGTCCACATTGGAGCTTCGTGTTCTTCAGACGAAATCGTCACCTACACCTCCCTTTTCAAAGAATTTCATGACATCTTCACCTGGAGCTACGAAGAAATGCCAGGTATCGACCCTGCGATTGTCATACATGAGATAAAGACATACCCTGACGCTAAACCCGTTCGGCAACACCTTCGTCCAGTTCACCCACGTAAAGTGACTGCTATCAAGCTCGAGGTTGAGAAACTTCTGAAAGCTGGCTTTATTTATCCAGTGGCTCTCACCGACTGGGTTTCCAATCCTATCCCAATTGACAAGAAAGGAGGCACTATTCGTGTATGCGTTGATTATAGGGATATTAACAAAGCTTGTCCTAAAGAAAACTTTCCTACCCCCTTCGCCGATCAGATTGTCAATGATTGCACCGGAAGTGAAATGTTCTCTCTCATGGATGGTTTCTCTGGCTATAATCAAATTAACATTACTCCTGAGGATCAACATAAGACTACCTATATTTGTCCTTGGGGTACTTTTGCCTATTGAAAACTCCCTTTCGGTGTTAAGAATGCGGGCACAAATTTTCAACGCGCTATGTCTTATGCTTTTAATGATATCAAGCACATCGTTCAACCCTATTTGGACGATTTACCTGCTCATTCTATGCGCAGAGTCGATCACCCTACCCACCTCCGAGATATTTTTCGTTCACTGTCGATTCTGTCATATACGTTTAAATCCTCATAAGTGCATTTTTTGCGTAGAATCCGGCCATCTTCTAGGTTTTATCATTTCACGTCAAGGGATTCGGGTGGATCCTTTAAAGGTCAAGGCAATCCTTAATCTCCCTCCTCCTTCTACACTTTGCCAGTTGCAAAGTTTGCAGAGGAAAGCAAACTTTCTTCGTCGTTTTATTCCTAATTATGCCGAGATAACTCATGGATTTACGCGGCTATTAAAGAAGGATTCAGAGTTCATCTAGGATACCATTGCCAACAATGCTTTTGAAGCTTTGAAGTTGTCCCTCACACGAGCTCCGCTTATCTTTCCCCCCGATTACAGTCGTGATTATTTCCTTTATCTTGCTGCCTCGGAGTACACTATTGGCATGGTTCTCGTTCAAGAGGATGATGCACACGATGAACATGTTATTTACTACTTGATTCGAAGTCTCACGACGACTGAAATCAAGTATAAACATGTTGAAAAACTGGCCTTGGCTGTTTTCCAAGCCATCCAACGCTTCCAGCACTATATCCTCTTACGCAAGACTACGGTGATTTCTCATTGCAACCCTATGCAACACATTCTGACATGTTAATTGCTAAGGGGAAAATACTCCAAATGGATTGTGATACTCCAGGAGTTTGACTTGGAATTCGAACACGCCAAGTCCAAGAAGTCATTAGTTTTTGCTGAGTTGATATGCGACTTTCCCCATTCTGCAATGGAAAATGTAGCAGCCGATTCATTACCCGATGAATCTCTTTTCCTTATTAGCACTGATGATCTTTGGTATGGGGATATCATTATATATCTCCAAACCCAGACTTTCTGGCCAACTTTGTCCAGTTCTGAACGACGTCGCATACGCTATCAAGCTCGTCAATACATTATCCTCGGGGATACTCTTTATCGTCGAGGGATTGACTCTGTTTTTCGACGTTGTCTAACATTCGATGAAGCCGAGAAAGCTCTGAATGACTGCCATTCCAGAGCATGTGGTGGTCATATGTATGGGTATGCTACTGCCCAAAAGATCTTACGAGCAGGGTATTTTTGGCCTTCTTTGTTTAATGACTACATCACCGTCATTCAGAAATGCCATGCCTGCCATACCTATAATCAGAAAATTCAGTCACATCCTGCTCCTCTTCACCCTGTGGTCTCAGTTGGTCCCTTTGCGAAATGGGGCATCGATTTCATGACATGTCACCCTCACTCAGCCGGGGGGCATGGTTACATTATTGTAGTTGTTGATTACTTTACGAAATGGGCCGAGGCGATGCCGAAATTTGACAACACTGGAAATACCATAGCTTTGTTCCTTTTTAATCACGTCATAGCTCGTTTTGGTGTTCCCCAAGATATCATCACTGATCACGGTAGCCACTTTAGGAATTTTATGATGTCTGAACTTACTGAGAAGTTGGGTCTTCGCCATGATAACTCAACACCCTATTATCCACAAGCCATCGTCCAGGTCGAAGCAATCAACAAAGTTCTTATAACTATGCTTCGATGGATGATAGGGATTCATAAAACAAGTTGGCACACAATGTTGTTTTCGACATTGTGGGCGTACCGAACATCTGTCAAGTCTGCTACTGGGTTTACACCTTTTCGGTTAGTCTATGGTGTGGAATCCATTCTCCCTATCGAATGCGAGATACCATCTTTGAAACTAGTTGTTGAACTCCTACCCAACACTTCTGCTGAGGAACAACATATTGGACAGACATTTGAATCATTTATAAATCAATCACATCAATATTCACACAATATAAAGTAAACCAGTAGAAGTCGTCTGTATATATAACGATCAAAAGAGTTTTTTACAAAAAGTTTTTCCGAAGACCAAAATGTCAAAATTTGAAGCTCATAGCTTCTACAAAGTGACATCATGGATGACGTTCACGGTAACACACGACTTATCGAGCAACCCTACAGAGAATTTGACTCATGGATGCTGATACTCCTACAGTATGACGTTGATCACGTCGTGGAACCTCTTCCAAAGTCATGTCTGGAATGTCTGCAGTCAGGCCCTCTAGGTTTTGTTCCACCACCTAATAATCCTCAGCATATTGTGGTGCTGCCACTACCTCTCCTCGCCACTGAATGGGAGAAGTGTCAGGAGGTCTGTAAGGTCCAACATCTGTGTTATCAAAAATGAATTTTGTATTAGTCTTTGGACGAACATATAAAACAAAAACATTTGAATATGATAAAAATTCACAAAAACATTTGAAAAGAAAAAATGTGTGCGCTTCTTACCAAGGTCCCCCCACTGAGCATCCTCTGGTAATACTAAATCCGGATCTCCTTGGAAATCCAAGCCAGCATAAGCATAGTCGTCAACCATCAACAACTGTGGTTGAAGCCAGTCAAAGAAAGTATCATCATACTTGATGATCGGTCCTGCTACGTGTTGGGCCATAAGCTGACACCATCTCAGCATCCTTGGATCCCTAGGAGCTGGTATATTCCACTCAATCTGCAACCTCAGTAATGGGACCCTCTCGAGGAAGAAGGACACCAACAAAGATACATACCCGAATTGCTTCAGGTTGTCGTGTTTGCATTTGGTCAACTACTTTTTTATACTGCGAAGCACAACATCTGCCCAATTGAACACTCGAGGCTCAGTACACTCAATAACATACTGGAAGTAACTCTATAACACCATGTGAGGAGCAAAACTCCCAGCCATCCGAGATATGGTGAATAGGATAGTACGGAGGGTCAAATCTCATACCCCCCAGATAGCTACTTTTCCTTTCTTTCTCTCAGCCTCAGGAACGCAGTGTAAACGGCAGTACTCACTCATCTGTAGCCCACCACCTCTACTATCGGTCAGGCTCACATAGTACCCCCGCCATGACAAACCAGCCAAAAATTAAATGTCCTCAATGTCTAAGGACAGTGTGTGGACCCCCACATGAAATACCTGCTAATCAGGGTCCCACATACGCACCAGGTACTCTAATAGTCTGATTTGGGCCATCATGCCCGGGATGCGAAAGTACTTCAGGAGTCCACAGTCTCTCAAAGAAGCAATAGTAGGTGGATGATTTTCAGCCATTGCATTGTCTTCTTCGTGTTCTCTTTCGCACCATTCAAGCACCATGTTGATGGCCAATTATCTGCATAAAGAACACAAAAAGAAGATTAGCAAGTATTTTCATGAATTCATTCTCTTTCATTGGCTAAATTTTAAAAAAAAAATTGAGATTTGCGGTTCTCGCAGGTGCCCTGTGTGCACAGTGTGAGAACCTCGCAGGTGGCCTTAAGCTCACCTGCGAGAATGCCTCATTCTCGCAGGTCCCGTGAAGCCTGCCTGCGAGAATGGAAGCGCGCATGTAGGGCTTGGAAAATCAAATAAAAAATGACTTTTTAACCAATGGAATTGCAAATTTAAACCATGAAAATGTTAAGGACAAAGATCCTACCTCACTATCACTGACGGCTCGTTGAATGGACAATCGTAGCTCCCACAATCTAACACCGAACTCTGAGGGTAAAAGAGGGGTTTTTTGGAGCTCAAATAGTGGAAAGGTAAAAATGATGTGGTAAAAAGAGTATTTACTCCTTTTTATTTAATTTTACTATGTCATTTGGTTTTTTATGATTATTTATCTATTAAACCCTAATCCCTAATGTCATTTTGAGTGAAACTTTTGCAGGCGTGATGATTTTGATGGTCAAATACAGGGATATGGACATATTTTTCTTTGTCATAATGTGTTTTGATTGTTTTTTATGGTTTTTATATAAAAACCTCGAGCGTGGTCTTTGTCCATTCTTGTGCTCGTAAATACATGAGAACACGATCGAGCATACTTTTATCACTTTTTCGGGCTCAACAATTTTATACGAAAAAGGAGCCCCCATGGAGTCCTCTTTAAGCTCTTTTCAGACTCTCTAAACATGAAAAGATCATCGAGTGACCTTGCTATTTTCACGCTCGATAAAGTATTTGAAGTACGTGTCTGGTGAGTGATAATTTATCTATTTTTTGGTCTCATCCAGACTATTTTGCGAAAAAGGAACTGAGAGAGTTATCTTTTAAGTGTTTTTCCAAACTCTATAATCATTAAAAACCTTTGAGTTTTCTATCTCTGGACTCGTTAAACAAACATTGACAGACCCGTGATGGGACCGAACCACTCCTTCTTAGGGTTCGTTAAACATACTCCAAGGGACTTGTCCAAAGGATGAGCTTACATCAACAAGTATATGTTATCCTCCTCAAGCTTGCGTAAAAATAAAGAGGTACTTGCCAAAAATGGTGGGGGGAAATTTGAGAAAGGGATATGTTATCATCTTCATATTGATTGGCAGTAAGTGTCGCTCTTGAACATGACATCCCCTATTCATCATTTGAAGCCGATTTGGGAAATCCATTTGTCTCTCATTCGATTTGTTACAAGGTCATTCCCTGTGTCGTCTTTGAGTCAATGCTGCCAAATCATTGGTCGTGTCATTCATATGTTCAAGAGAAGTCCATCTGAAACCTATATTGAGTCGGCCATCTGCAATTATCCATTCTCTCTGTGTCGGCCTTCCCTGTGTCCAATCCTACTCTGTTTCACCTTCAAAATCTGTTACTCATTTCATGTTATTGATGGGAGATACATCAAGGCCCTCCTATGATGAGTTTTGTTCTGTCGACTTCAGCTCATTATCCGGAATCAAGACTTAGAAATCATTTGGTACCTTGGAGCTTGCATGCCTCAATGGCAGGTTTCCCCGCTTTCGACAGTGGGTTTACATCATTGACCCCTAATCGAAAGATTCTATCGGATGTTTGACTTCAACTCATTCATTCACATTCTATGGATTGTAATACAGTACCTTGGGAGTCATTGACATAAATGGTGATTTCCCTCGCACTTGTTAACGGTTACATCAATGACCGGTAATCAAGTGGTTTCTGCCATGTTCGACTTCGACACATGTAATCACATGGTTAGATTCATACTTTGGGTGACGAGATTGAAGACCCTGGATATCATCTCTGTGATCCAGGTTGCGATGGATTATGTATAATTTGTGACACATAGATCCACTGTGTATGTCTCGTGGCTATGTCATCTTAATTAGAAATTTCTCGCATAGATCCACAGTGTATTTCTGGTGGCTATGCTATATTTTGACGGCATGGATCCACAGTGTATGATTGGTGGCCATGACCCAGGTCTACAATGTTATCCGTCTATGATCTGAGTATGGAATGCCTACCTCAGAATTGGTATATATGTTATTCTGCAAATGCTTGGTTGTTCGCAGGTTTCCGATTAGGTGTGCTCCTGGTTTCTGACACACACATGTTGCTTACAAAGTCTTTCGGCTGTCACTGGTTCCAACCTCATACTTTGGGGGGCATTCTGTTACCCATGATTTTGGTCATCATGATGATGTATTGATGATGGTGTATTCAGGCTCTTCATAAGAACTTTCTCCTGAGAAAAAGTTACTTTCATCTCTTCTAGAAAACTCATTTTTTAAGACTGTTCACAGGTTGCTAGTATATTTGGGTGCGAGAATGCCTGATTCTCGCAGGCTGCTTTAAGCCAGGGTGCAAACTTCTCACACTGTGTTGAACTACTAGGGTGTGAACTCTTCCTAAAGAAAGGAAAAAGATGAATTCTCGATGCTTCTAGAAGGGAATATTCTAGAAGGATGAGATGGCATTCGAATGGTTATCCTAGTACTAGATTCCCTGATATTTTGGGATCATTCTTATCCAAGTAACTATTTCATTCTCTCCTATATATTGAGAGAATTCTCATGGAAAAGGTTAAACAAGATTCATTTGAGAATTGGTGAAAGAATTGTGTGAAGGACTGAATCTTGAACAACAACTTGGAGACTCCAGCAAGTCTATCAAGAGGTTTTTATCTTCTTCATGCAAAGATTGAGAAAGTGTGTGTGTCAGAGCCAGGATCCATCGAAAGGAAGTTTATGACATCAAGGCTCAGGTTATAATCTTTACTTTCCATTAATATGATACAGTGGCATGTCCCTTTCCCATAAAGCTATTTCCACTTTATTGTATAATTCCTTGATCATATACATAGATTGATTGTTGAATAGATTGAGTTGTCTTCACTTTGATTTGTTTGTGTTTTCTTGGTCTTGACTGCACGAGAGAATTGGAGCGAAGAGGGAGAAATAAAGACCATAGGAAGCGATCATAAGGTATGTTATTTATTCTTGCCTCCTATTTAATTCATTGGTCAAAATCTAGAGAAAGAGTCATGTCCTGTCTTGCTTTGTTCTAGATCTAGGTGGATCTAGGGAGATTAGTTAGTGTCTGCACCTACCGATTTATCCAATAATAGTTGTTCAATAGTGGCTTGGAAAAGAAGGGAAATGAGATGGCCTGATGCAAGGTAAGCATGTCTAGTGAAATTTAGGGTTATAACAGATGCCCCCTAATGTGTGAGGTTAGAAGAGCATCTGATGGACGAAATACATTATCAATCTTCACCAACGTACCAAACAAGTGAACCCAGGGACCAGAATTCAGGAGGTGTCATCTGCAAAATAACAAATGTCTCACCAAGGAGGGAATACCCATGCTCGGGATGAAATAAAATCATGGTTTCCAATCAAATAAGCTGCAAATCCATTTCATATAACTATATAAAGTGTAGCCACAAGAAATACACAACGGATCTACATTTAGAAATAAAAAAGATATACATGCATAGTATCCATATTTCAGAAGATGATAAGGCCTGATGGTTGGAGATGAGGTCTTCAGATCTTGAGAAACAACTTCAAAATCTTCATAACTCAGGTAGGAGTGTAATATGTGTGTATGACTGCACTACCCAAAGGTCTTCAACGGCTCGTCGGGAACAAACTAGAGGATCGTGATGGTCAGGCTGAGGACTTCATTGATTTCAAACAAAGACTTGATTGGGCTTTCGGGATGGTTGGGCATGAGGGAAAGAGACAATCTGCAGAGGGGGATGACTCAAGCTTGGTAAAAACTTCCCTTGGACAATAGCACTACAAATGATGAAACTCGGGTAGCATGATGTTTACATAAGTTCATGATGCAGGAGGCAACGCAAACTCTCCATATGTTTGGAAGAATAACCAAATGGAGGAGGACACAACTCTATGTAGCGAGAACAACTTCCTAAGGTCATATTGAATCCCAGGGCTTCACGAACAAATGAAAGGATGTGCTTTGACCAAGGGCGACTCATTGTGTTGCCAACAAAAAGAAAATACTTTTCCCTTCCTCTTTTTGGGGTATATTTTATTTTTTTTGTCTTTTTCAATAATTGTGGAAAGATTGAAAAAGAATAAAAGAATTATGCGTTACAAGGGAGGATCGAGTGTCACAGACATACTAGTTCCAAGCACAAGAAACACCTGGATGCTCAGAGAAAAGGGACATATGCAGGAAAAGGACACTCAGGAAAAATCCTCTGTGGGCCAAGGTGTCAAGATGCAGAGGCAAAGTGCTACAGGGATTGCATATAAGACATGCTTCAGATGGTTTAGTCAAGAGCAACATGGAGACGGCATTAGGCCAAATACACAGGTATGTAAATGCGATTAATAAGACACATATTGGTAATGTCCTTTGATGTAAGTTTAACGAGCCCAGAGAAGGTAAGCTTGACAGTTTTTCATATTTCGAGAGTTTCAAAAAGAGTAAAAGGAGACTCTACTGGGGTACCTTTTTCAAAGATAGTCTAGTCAGTTCAAAAAAAGGGTACACTAGCACCAACTAGATGTCTATTCAAAACCATTGTAACGAGTGTGATAAAGACAAGATCACTCGACAATTTTTTCATATTTAAGGAGTCTGAAAAAAGCTTAACTATGGACTCCATCAGGAATGTTCTTCTAGACCATCTTAACGAGTGTGAAAGAATAAGGTCACTTGGTGATCTTTTCAATTTTAGGGAGTCTGAAAAGAGGTTAACTATGGACTCCGTGGGGGTTCCTTTTTCGTAAATTTAGTCCCTCAAGCCCAAAAAAGGGTTAAAATCATACCTAAGAATACTCTTCTAGGGAACCAAGGCTCCTAGAGTATACCTTTGTTCATACAGTTGACCATCCAAACCGAAAAAGGGGTAAACTACCGTTGGACAGACATGCCTTCAAATTTCAGTTTAGCGAGCGTGAAAGTCAACAAGGTCGCTTGACAATCTTTTCATTTTTAGAGGGTCTGAAAAGGGCTTAAAAGAAGACCCATTATGTTTTGGGAGTCCCGAGGGTGAGGTCAAGAGTGATAATGAATCATGCAAATGAGGCTCAAACTCGTAATCAAGAAAAATTAACAAGGACTCCCAAGCCTATAGTCATTAGTGACGACATGGACACCAAAATGCAACCATGATCTACCTAGGGAATCCATGTTAAGGTAGGCTCTACCACTAAATTATGACACTTCTAAAGAAGAAATAAGGGTTATGTGTCGCAACTTGGTGGGGTCGATCCTATGGCGTAGTGATAAATATAACAAGATGCAGAAAGTGGAGGTGGAATCCTAACTTAAATGGAACAAGTTGGAAAAATGACTTTTTACTAAAGGACCTTTAAAAAGACCCAAATCTCCAAAAATTTTCCCAATACCCAAAGTAACACTTATCGTAACAATCCATAGAAAACTCTTGAACCATACTAATTGATTTTCAATTTAGAAAAAATGACAAAAAGGGGCTAAAAAGTCTATAAATAGAACCTGGCAGCTCATTATCACCATTGTTAATTGAGAAATTGACTTTGGAGACAAAAACATCCCTTTGAAAAAAGAGTTGATTCTGGGAGCTTCGGTGGATGGAACGGACTTCTGATTGGACCAAGTAAGTACATACTAACCCCCCTTGCATCTCAATACTTCATTTAAGCATTTCTTTTTGTTTTTGGGGGGGGTGCTGACCTTTAAAATGGTCGACCCTATGTATATGCAGGTTGTCTTATGATAGCCAACGTATGCCCACGTGCAGAGAAAATATTGCACGTGGGTATATGCAATTGTCTACATTATAGCCCGTGTATACCCTCGAACATAAGAAAAAATTAAAAAATGCAAGGGCTAATCCCCCCTGGACTTGTCAATTGCAGGATGTATGTTCACTAGAGGGAGAGAGAGCATGAGGACTTTGATGTTGCGGTCTCAGATGACCCTGATGTTGTAGTTGCACTAGCTCAATGTGGCTTATTTAAGTTCTTCCAGAGTGCATTTATGTGGGCACAACCTAGGCTATTGAATTCCTTGATCGATTACTGGCACCCGAATGCGGAGGCATTCATGCTTGAGGGATAGTCGTTGACTCCAACGACTGAAGATATCTGTTAGCGATCAAATAATTCATTCTGAAATTTGTCTGAAAAATGATGCTTCATCTTGTGGGTGAATTTTGACTGACTTCACGACCTATAAATGAAAATCTTAAAGTACCATTGGAAATCTTAGGATGTCTAGTTGTCAATCAAATATTCAAGCGTGTAAAACAGACTCTCCACGGCTCAGAAATTTGATTTTTCCCAAGGAAGTTTTCATTAAAAAATCTGTGCTTTCACCAGCTCATTGGTTCTGAAATCTGCTAGTTATTCGTTGATAGCTTTCCTTTTCACGAACTAAAGGGGAGGATTCAAGACAAAAGAGCTGGTGAAAGCACAGAAGAGTCTAGAAACATCTTCTTTCTACCCAGATCACGATTTTTGGATTCCTGAACACGTGGGAAAGGTGTTAAATGATGGATAATAATTAAGAGAAGCTAGAATATATTTCTCATTAAATTTTAAAGACATATGGTAAGGAAATAACACCAAATGGAATGATTACTCTTGATAGAAATCACCTAGTCATCAAAGATAGATTTCTGAATCTGTGATTTTCATCAACAAATTGCCAAATAATGCTCCAGCTGCCAATTTTGACTTATGATGATAATATTAGATCATATATGTTAAAGATTCATTTTGATTATGTTTATTTTAGGAATTTTAGATCCATTAAAATAGGATATGAAATCTTGATGTAAAGGCTATAAAGCCACAAACTGTTGATGAACCAGGGGTTCGATTTTGGATACAGGAACTATACCTTTGTAACAGACTTTTCATATGATAATATAGATCACAAGTTTCTCTCTCTATTAATGTCAAATTTCCACCCTTATTTTGTACTCTTAATCAAATTGTTTTAACTGCAAAATGACTGTCATCTCATTAGTCAGTTCATAACTTGATTAATAGTTTCTTACATTGTTTATTAAACCCATCATTATGTATCTGGTTTATAAGCATTGTCTTCTTCACCCACTTAAAGCTATCATTTGATTATTGATCCTTGAGGGCATTGGTTTATTTGATTATTCATTTTGACTGTCTGGATACCATATTGTAGTTGAGTTATCCCATTGATCCACACATACAAAAACACAAAAACAAGTTTACTTTAAGTTACTAAGAATCTTTGGCTTACAACCTCAAAGAGTTTCTTGGAGTGATAACAAATTGACATCATTTTTGGGGAAAGGAGATTGAAGCTCAGCTTCCTTGGGACACGACACAGATCTAGCTTTGATGATAGACAAAGCCTGGACATTCTCTTGGTTGTAATCATCTATCTGGTGACTCCATGAAGAAAGGATTCAGTGGTAACTCCACAATATTCAAATGTCAAAGGCGTTTGCAGTTCTTTTGTCTCGGAGGTTTTCACCTCTGCACTTCTCTTTAGTTTCTATTTTCCCACATCCAATACCTCATATGTAATAATGGGGAGATTTTCTACCTGTCTTCAAAGAGGAGAAAGAAGATAATCCTGCAGAACACCTCAAAAATTTTCATGAGTGCATGGATCTACTAGATTTGCAGCATGAAGATGTTCGTATGAAGATGTTCATGCGTTCATTGTATGGTGATGCACGTCAGTGGTATTTCTCTTTACCTCCTTCCAGTATTTCATCATTGAAATATTTTCACAGAGTATTCAATGAGCGCTGCAAAAGGTTCTTTTTAGATAAGTTTTTATTTGATAATTGTTGTGTAGAATATGAATTGCAAAATAGAGTTGAAGATGTAAATAGAGAAGAACCTCACTCTCATCATCTACATCATCTTTCTAATGATCTTCATGATGATATATTTTCACATAAAAATGAATTAGATAGAAATAATGAAAGAGTTCAGGTCTCTCCTATTACCATTATTTCTGATCTTCACAAATTTGAATAATTGATGTCTTTAACTACACATGGAGAAGATCAGTTTAATATTGGTCAAATATCTATTGAAATAAATGAGGCTAGCCCACAATTTTCAGATCTACAGACCAAGGAAAATGATAGTAACCACAAAGAATAGGAATTTTAGAAAACATATAATCTCCAAGAAAGACAGCAAGAGGATTATATTTCTCCTTATGTACCTTTTATTTCAATTTTTTATGAAAGGGATGAAGATGATGAGAAATTTTTTGTAATAACTTCGAATCTGCAGCAAATTCTAAGGACAACCCTCATCTTTCTGATTTGCAGACCAAGGCAGATTTCAGCAGTTATGAGGAGGAAGGTGAGGAGCAGAAAGTTTCAGATCAACAGTTGAGCTTGTTTTTTCATTTGACTGAGGAAGAACAGTCCACTTTCAGCATTAACATCAGTAAAGAAAAAAAGAAGCATCTTTTCTTTCAGTTGGAACAGCAGCAAAAGGAGCTATTTCTTTGTGGCTTTATTGACCCTATTGCTGACTATTTGGAGTTTATGAGAAGCATAAATGTCAAGATATTTTTGTCAGATGATGGTTGGTTCTGCCATCTTTTCAAACTATATTTCTTCATGCTATGGTTTCCTTTCTTTTTTGGATTAAGATCAAGGAGGTTACCAGTAAATCAATTTCTTTCTTGGATGCATTGGAGATTTAATTTTACTTGATCAGTTTACCCCTACTAATTAGAAGTAGGAGTAGGTGTGAGAATAATCTCCTCATACGAGCAGCTAGATCATGTTCAGCTGTTGATTTTTGAAATAAGCAGGTAGGCTACAACAAAGTACAGATAGTTTTCAGTTTAGTAGAGGATTAGCTAAAGTTAACTGGTGAAAGTTCAAGGTTTCAACGGCTAAATGGAATTCTCAGTAGCAAGCAAGCCGGTGAAAGTGTTGATATGGGTTTTTTCTCCAGCGTCTTTAGAAACCTGAAAGGGGAATGTTTTACACATGTCATGTGATCATGATGGAAAATTTAATGGAGGCAAAGGAGCAGTTACACCTTTTCACCACGTATTAGTGGAGTATCATGATAGATTTGATCATGTATTTCATGTGGTAGACCAAGGACAGGTTAAAGAAGTGATGAACGCTTGATCACCATTACATCTAGATAATAAAGTACTAGATATCTATCGGCATCAAACCAAATCCATCATTCCTTTTTCCAATTCATGGTGTTTAAAAATTCTATTTATGGGGTTTCATCTATAAATTGATTATACAGGATTGTTTTCACCAGTGCTAGCACTTTCCTCATTTAGACAGTTATCTATCTCAGCCATGTATAGATCAACCTGTGATTATTGCATGATGGGAATAAAGAGAGGAGGATCACCTATACAAAAGGAATTAGACAACAATGAAGACCAAAATTCCAGATTAGAATTTGCAACAGATACTAAGAGCATCCCTCAGTTTTATGATTTGCAAACACAAGAAGATTGCAGTAGATATGGAGAGAAATATGATGAGATGAAAATTCCATATCAGTAGTTCATCATGCTTTCTTCTCAGATAAAGATTAAGCAGTCTGTATTTAGCATTGATATCTTTGAGGGAAACAAGCAACTTGATTATTTTCAATTGATTGATTTATAGAATAAACAAGCAGGTTACAAGTTTGCTACAAGTTTTCAGATGATAAATTGTAAAGGCTAAATGACTCCATGCCCAATAATAAAGGCACAAGGTCTGCCAGGTTCTTGGAAACCTCGCAGGGAGTTCTGCATCCCAGTTGGAGCCAGATGTTAGCGATCAAATAATTCATTCTGAAATTTGTCTGAAAAATGATGCTTCATCTTGTGGGGGACTTTTGACTTACTTCCCGACCTATAATTTCAGATCCAAAAGTACCATTGGAAATATTAGGATGTCTAGTTGTCAATCGACTATTAAAGCATGTAAAATGGACTCTCCATGGCTCAGAAATTTGATTTTTCCCAAGGCAGTTTTCGTTAAAAAATCTACGCTTTCACCAGCTCATTGGTTCTGAAATCTACTAGTTAGTCATTGAAATCTTTCCTTTTCACCAAGTAAAGGGAAGGATTCAGGACAAAAGAGCTGGTGAAAGCGCAGAAGAGTCCAGAAATGTCTTCTTTCTTCCTAGATCGCAATTTTTGGATTCCTGGACACGTGGGAAAGGTGTTAAATGATGGATAATAATTACAAGAAGCTAGAATATCTTTCTCATTAAGTTTTAAAGACATATGGTAAGGAAATAACACCAAATGGCATGATTACTCTTGACAGAAATCACCCATTCATTAAAGACAGATTTCTGAATCTGTGATTTTCATCAGCAAATTGACAAATAATGTTTCAGCTGCCAATTTCGACTTATGATGATAAGATTAGATCATATATGCTAAAGATTCATTTTGATTATGTTTATTTTAGGAATTTCAGATCCATTAAAATAGGATTTGAAATATTGATGTACAGGCTATAAAGCCACAAACTGTTGATGAACCAGGGGTTCGATTTTGGATACATGAACTATAGCTTTGTAACAGAATTTTCATATGATAATATAGATCACAAGTTTCTCTCTCTATTAATGTCAAATTTCCACCCTTCTTTTGTACTCTTATTCAAGTTGTTTTAACTGCAAAATGATTGTCATCTCATTAGTCAGTTCATAACTTGATTAATAGTTTCTTACATTGTTTATTAAGCCCATCATTGTGTATCTGGTTTATAAGCACTGTCTTCTTCACCCACTTAAAGAAATCATCTGATTATTGATCCTTGAGGGCATTGGTTTATTTGATTATTCATTTTGATTGTCTAGATACCATATTGTAGTTGATTTATCCCATTGACACACACATACAAAAACACAAAAAAAAGTTTACTTTAAGTTACCAAGCATCTTTGACTTACAACCTCAAAGAGTTTCTTGGAGTGATAACAATATCTACTTTTTGACTGGCCTCTCAAGGAGAGGGGAACCAATCAACCTTCGCACTTTTCCTTTCGGGCCTCACAACATTGCGGAGTTTATTAACCTCCATTGCGAGGTAGGTACTGACATGGTGGGCACTCAGGTGTCAGTTCATAAGATCAACAACCTATCATTGAAAGTGATAGTTCTACTCATTGGGTGGATTACTGGATCCACAACTTTACACCAGGCTTCTCAGGTGCACATGAATTGTGAAGTTCAGTGCTTAAATGCACAATTTTTTTACTGGAATACTACGTTACTAGACTGCATGAAAAGGCAGTTGATAGAGTGTTGAATGTGGAGGCACAAAAACTTTGGGTTTGGTACTATTCTTTGCACTTTATTCTTCGAGAGGGTGCCTAGTCTGAGTCCGAGGGGGATTGTACGAGGGCACGTAGCCTCTTCTCCAGCAGTAAACAGATGGGCGGCGTTGCTGTCGTGACAGGGGGGAGGGAGGACTATCGATGCCTTCGATGACAAGTTTTTAGATTGGTGGGATCGGCAGATTCCAGCGATAGAGGACTATCCCTATGCCATAATTGACTTTTCCAGGGACCCTAACATGGGCGTACCTCCCGGAGTGGTACGAGGAGATCTAGGTAAGATTTTTTTTCAAAGCTATTTAATTTTTATGTTGTTTTTATACATATCATAGTATCTAACATATATGTGTCTGTTATGTGCAGATGTGGGGGCAGTGCATCCAGCAGACTTTGCGAGGACCAGGCAACGTCCTTGACCAGAGGCTGCACCAGCCACAGTCGGTGGACCAACAGCAGTAGGGGGACCTCTAGCTGGTGAGCCTGAGATATTTTTGAGATAGGTAGAGTGGAACCTTACCTCGCTCACTCGCACAGTCCCCATGGAAAAGATCAAGGATCTATCGCCATCTATGTAGCCTCATGTAGTTGGGGTGCCATAGACTTGGGTCCATCTTTTTCGGTGTTTGGAAAATGTCGTTGTTCAGTACAACAGGATCAACATGCCCCGTCCTTAGTTAAGTAAGACTACCTACATGCCGAGGGTACCTTTTGTATATTTTTGAGGGCATAATCCCTGTGACTCTTTACTGGACATATTTTTGAGGCATTTTCACCCACCCATGTACTCTTATATTTTTGATATTATATATGTATTTTTATGTCTTTTTTATGTCTTATGGATTACATCTACTTTTACAAATGTATTTACATGTGTGTGTGTGTATATTTTTCTCATATGTGTGCAATATGCCAATCTAATACATGATTATCTAGAGCATCTATAACTTGATTCAATCTCCTAGGAACATGGATATACGTAATGTAATCAAAGCTTCATTCTAAGAGACGTACTCTAAGGAAACGTCGGTGTATAGTAGGATCTAAACGTGGTAAAATCCATTTAACTGAGACACAACCAACTGAGCATCTAAATATACCCGAAGGCGAGAGATACCATGCGAAAAAGTGTCACGAAGAAACTCTAGAACTGCACTGTATTTAGTGACATTGTTTGTGGTGTCACCTAAACATATACCTCCTGAAGATAGCAGATGGCCTTGAGGTGTGAAAATCACCCAAGCTGTGAAAGCAAGCCTCAGAGTGTGTCGGCTAGCATTTTCCGCAAACCCAACGAAAACCTATGATTCACTTGACATCTGCCACAGTGAAAAAGATGACATCAAAAATGACATGTCCACAAAAACAAAAAGACAAAAACTAAAAAATGCAAATGTACATGAACTATACATATGTTAAAAAAAGTTACCCAAGGTGACCCACCTATGAGTAATACTTTTTGAGGTAGAGCCCATTTATAGGCTCCACCAAAGCATTCCCCTCAAATTATACCAAACGATGAGTGCCCTTTTTAAGAACCTTTTTTATGATGAAAGGTCTGAACCACATGGGTTTGAACTTGCCTTCCCCCAGGGGGTCCTTATCTTTGTCATAGACCAGGACAAGGTTGCCTTTAGAGAAAATCCGAGGATGAATGGACCGGTCATACTGACACTTGAATTTTTGTTTGTGAGCCTCATTGGCCAAGGTTGTGTCTTGATGCTTCTCATTGAGCTGCTTGAGGTATAATAAACGCTCTTCAGGCAGTGAAGTGTATGGCAATAACTGTACTTCCAACTTTAAAGATGGGATCTGACATTCTATGGGCAAGACTTCTTCCAGCCCGTAAATGAGTTGAAAAGGTGAGAAACTGATTGTAGTCTTAACAGATGTTCGATAAGCCCATAATGTTGAGTATAACATCAAATTTCAATTTGACTTGGCCGAATTGATCGTTCGTTGTAGAATGGTCTTAAGAGATTTATTTACAGCTTCCACCTGACCATTCGCTTGGGGGTAGTAGGGTGATGAATGTTCTTGCCACAACCCAAGATTTGATGTTAACTCAGACATCATTGTGTTCTAAAAGTGACTGCCATGGTCAATGACAATCTCTCTCGAGACGTCGAACCTTGCTATGATATAGTTGAACAAAAAGAGAGTGGAAGTCTCTCCATCATCCTTGAACATTGGCATAGCTTCGACCCACTTCGTGAAGTAGTCTACGGCTACGATGATATAACGGTGCCCCCTTGCTGAAGGAGGGTTGCATGTAGTGTAATCAATCCCCCACTTGGTGAAGGGACCAATGGTGATGATGAGAAACATGGGAGAGGGGTGTGCCCTCATCTTCTGAGAGAAGATCTGACACAGGTGGCACTTTAACTAATTCAATACAATATTTGATTAATGTTGGTCATAATTAATTGGCTCGTAGAATATTTTGGGTTGTTTCTATCCCAGACAAATGACTGCCACATGCTCCAGTATAGAAATCGTTAAGCACGATTTTTTCATCTTCATGAGTGAGGCACCGATGAAGGATGCAATATACACCTCGACGATACAAAGTATCTTCGAGTAATTAATAGTTCTTATCCTGATGGCATATGTGGCGACGCTCATCATGAGAAGCAGAGGTGGGGCACTTCAAAGTCTGGAGATAAACTAGTATATCTCCATACCAGGGGTCTGAAGATGTGATCGAAAACATGTCTCCTTGAATAGGTGACTCTTTAGGCATAACATCACCTGACTCAACTGGAAGTTTTGAGATGAGTTCCACAAAGACCAGTGACTTTTTGGATTTCGCCGAAACAAAATCTAAGTCAAATTCCTGGAGGAAAACTATCCATCTACTAATCTTTTCGCCAATTACTCATCGTGTCAACATGTATTGAAACAAATTCACAATGGCAATGAGGGTGGTCTTATGAAACAAGATATAATAACGAAACCGTTGAATAGCATGAACTGCTACCAACGCAAGTTTTTCAATGTGGTAATAATTGAGTTCTGGTCTAACCAAGCCCCGACTCATGTAATAAATCACATATTATGATAGCAAATCATCCTCTTGAATTAAGACCATACCGATGGTCGACTCTACCATAGCCAAGTACAATAAGAAATCCTTATTATAATTGGGTGGCCAAAGCAGAGGGGCACTCGTGAGGGTGCGTTTCAATGCTTTGAAAGAGCATTGAGCGGATTCATCCCAATGAAAAGGAACATCCTTCTTCAGTAAAGGCATAAAGCCCTTTGTGATCTCGGCATAATTTGCGATGAAACACTGTAAAAGGTTTGCTTTTCCCTGTAAAATCTGAAGCTGAAGGATTGCACACGGGGGAGGCAACTGAACTATTGCCTCAACCTTGAGAGTATCGAACATGATCCTTGTTGTCGAAACTATGAAACCTAGAACATGGCCCGACGTCAAGCAAAAACTGCATTTGTTTGGATTCAAGCAAATCTGGAAGTAGCGAAATCGCTCAAAGATAAGTCAGAGGTGTGTGGGATGATCAGTTCTCTTACGAGATCATGATGCTAAATCATCTAGGTAGGCCTCAACTATATGTTTGAGGTCACAGAAAGAAAAAGACATGGCCCAATGAAAGGTAGCTCCAACATTTTTTAGACCAAAAGGAATCTTATTATAAGCGAATGTACCCCATGGACAAATTAAAGTTGTTTTGTGTTGGTCTTCGTGTTTCATTTGTATCTGATTGTATCTTGAAAAACCATCCATGAAAGAAAAGGCCTCGCAACCTGTGCATTCATCAATGATCTGGTCAATAAATGGTGTGGGGAAATTATCTTTTGGACAGGCTTTGTTCAAATCACAGAAGTCCATACATACGTGAATCGTACACTGTTTTTTGTCAACCGACATGGGATTTGACACCCATTGGGTCAAATGGATGGGGTAGATAAAACCTTCTTTGAGAAATTTCTCTACTTCAACTTTAATAGTTGTTGCCTTCTTAGGATTAACCGGAAAAATCTTCTGTTGGACCGACTTAGCATCAGGATAAGTCGTGATTTCGTGTTCAACAATTTTTGGATCAATGTCTGGCATTTCCTCGTAAGACCAGGCAAAAACATCACAGAATTATTTAAATAAATATGTATAGATACGAATCTCCTCAGGGGAACAATCATCTCCGATGAAAACATTCTCCACGATGCCGGGGGTTCTGGAGATATTAATAGGTATAGTTTCAGTAATGGTTGCCATACTACCCTTGACACAAACAACATGCCAATCCAAGGGATTGATAGGACAAGACCTATCTCCAGTCATAGTCAAAGTGAATTCCCCTACTTCAATTCTTCTTAACTCTGGGAGAAAATAAGATCTGTGATGGAGATCATCCCAAGGTTTTTCCGGACAAGTCATTTCTTCAATAATCACTTTGTCTGAGGGCAAGACTAAGTCTAAAGAATCAGTATCGGAAAGGGAAGACTGAGCCCAAATAGGCTCTAGAATTGGATCTAACTCTTGTGGGAATTGAATCGGGGTCGTCAGAAGCTTGTTGGACTATAGAGTACGCAAATTCTACCACGGACAAGGGCATGGCCATACCATGGTGCCCTGTCCCTTCCATTGTGGCCGATGGGAAAGGAAGAATCCATGGATCGTTGAAGTGAGTCGTACGAAATGATGAGACCTGAAAAATATCAACCTTATGGTGGTCTGATATGAACTTAACATCGCCTTGAGGAGGCGGGTAATTGAAAGTACCCATCAAAGGTGGTAAAAAACCAACCCCTATGTTGACGATTCTAGGTTGAGGGTTATCAATCATTGGGACCGCGGATGACCCCAATGCAGGGTCAATACAAGAGAAAGACAACTTATCAATGGTTACAATCTAGCCCTCGTGTGGAAACAACAAGACCTAGAAAACTGTAGCAACGACTACTTGCATTGCATAGGTCCAAATCCTTCCTAACAAGATACTGTAGTCAAGAGACGCATCGACCACTTCAACCTCAACACACACAGTCTTCCCTCCTAACTGCACGGGGAAAGAGGAGATGATGCCATGTGGTCGGAACGAACGACCGTCGAAATCGGTAAGAAGAGTAGGTGACAGAGACAAAGTGGGTTGGCCAATGGCCTTCCAACATGCCAAAGACATTGCACATGTCGAGGCACCCTCATCAACCACTGTGTGAAAAATGTTTCAAGTAAAATTTTTCGTGGTGTAGGACACTACTATCTGGAACGCTATGTGGTAAGGGAGATGAAGTTTTAAGTCGGTCGTATTAAGCATGATTGTACCCGGATTACAAGTCTCGGCGGATCCTAAGGCGGCTAATAGAGCCTTTCTCTGGGAAGGGTAGATTTGGAGGACCTCCAAAGAAGACATCACACATGGGGTTTGATACAAATCCTCCACCAAAAAATAGTTCTAGGCATCCCTTGCATTTGGGTTGTGAGAAGCTTTCTTGAACACACCTTTTTTGATGCATGTCATTGTTTCTCCCAATGTCTTCTCGATCTACAGAGGAAGAGATGGGGTATCAACTTCTTTACCTTTCTCAAAGGTGCTTGTCTTTCCATAGTCATGTGCTCTAGTCGATAAATAGGCATCACCTTTCATCATATACACATTCGCAGATGAAGGATTACTCGGAGACGGAGGGGGTCCTTGAAGACGGAGGGGGTCCTTGACTGCCCCCTTCCGTGCTTGTAGAGGATTGAGTTAAATTGTGCCCATGTTGAAATAGGTTCATTAACACAGCAGGTTGTTGCTGTGACAATAACTTTTTGGCCTCCGCAAGTCGAGGGCACTGGTGAGTTGGGTGTTCTTCCGCGCACAAGTTAAATGGACACTTCAACTTCCTCTTTTCAGTATTGCCTCCGCCAGCATTATTAGTGGGTTTCTTATCCCCCTTACCCTTCTTTCATTGTTTCTTCTTTCCGTCAGGCTATTGGGTGGCCTTCAGAGTTGTCAATTGCACACTGTGTACATTCAACGTTTGGATAGGGGGAGCAGCCGGACTAGTGGTCTGGCTAGCCGGTGTGTGTTGTATCGACAATTGCTACAATTTTTTTGTCAGATGATCAACGGGCTTTGGTCAGATGATCAACGGGCTTTGTTTGTGTTGAACCAACAATACCATCGGCATGTGGTCCATCTCTCTATCTGGTTTTATCAAGTATTGATCATGGCACGTCCGAAAATATTTCATACAGTAAACCATACTGAGAATAAATCAGGTCAAGCTATTGATCTCTCATGATTGCATCTTCTTTGGAAAACACTCCCGATGTTGCGACGTATTTGGATAACTGTGGGACCAAAGACTTAAGGAACCACTCAAGCAAGAATGTTGGTGGGACTGGCACTTTAATCAAACTCTTCTAGCATCTCCATTCTTGGATGTGATCGGAGATATGGTCCACCTTTGTCTGTTCGAAATTGGCCAGCAATTCGGTGTCGACGTTGTATCTCACAGGTAATTAGAAATGGTTTAAGAAATCCATTGCCAATTCATCGAAGGAAGAGTATCTTGAGCGGTCAAGCTCAATGTACCATTTCACATCACTCCCAATGAGAGTGTGTTGAAACAAACGCAATTGTACGGAGTCGTATTTCAACGAATTAGAAGAGCACCAAAGGTGAAAGGTAGTCACATGATCTCCTGGATATTTGTTAGGCTTGGCTTCAAACTTTGGTATGTCCAAAGGAAACTTGGTCGGCATAGGAGGCCATTGTGGATCATGATAGATAGGGTCATTCAACAACCTTGTCAAGTCTGGAGAATGGAACATTGCCAGAAACGGTAGTTTGGGTTGTTGGTTATAACCATGGAAAAAGGGGCATGGGGTTTGACTAGCACCAGGTTTCCAGGAAAATTTGGGTTGTTGGCCAAGGTTCTGGTAAAAACCATGGCCATGACCAGTGTACGGTGTTGCGTTTGTGGAGACATCATCGGTTGATTTCTGAAATAGGACGTAGACGGTTGGGCGTGCATTTCATTTGAAGGACTTTGGAAAGGGTTGTGTTGGCACAGGGGCAGACCCGAGGTTCACTCCAAGAGCACACCAACAAGCCCTAGCTACTGGCCCTTTCGGAAACACCTGTGAAGCAGATGCAGTTTCACCCAAAGCATCTAAGAGGGGGGTTGCATGACAGATATGTCTACAACCGAGGGAATATCAAGTGGAACTAATACAACAATAAAGTAGCATTCATGTGTCACTCATCATCTAGATATACTCTGCATAGTTATAGATCAGATCTAACACAATAATGCAAATGACAGCATAATAATGACAGAAATCCAGGCATCAATCACACATACAACACAAAATGTATGTGGTTCACCCTCTCTCTAGGGCTACGTCCACAGAATTGGGCTTATGATATATTAAGATAAATATTATAGTTTTGATTTGTTCTCTGGCCAGCAGATCCTCTCTCTTCTTCTCTCCCCTTCCTGTGCACCTAGCTACAGGATCTGATCTTCACACCCAGCTAAAGATATTACAATACTAGAAGGCTCTCACTCTCAGCACTTCTCTCTCTCACCGTACAATAATCTCTCAATCAACCATAATCAATAGCAATACCCAATGTTAATACTCCCCCTACCTAGGTCCTCTCGACCTCTATTTATACATTATAGTCCCTCACTGACAGCCTTAGGTATGAACCTAGGTGTCAAAACCCTAATTACCCAAAACCCTAGGTCAACTTGACCCACTTTTTTTGGGCTTCGCCAACTTGTCTTTCCTTCCTCGTCACGTGGTGCTCTAAAGAATCCAATGGTGGATTTCTCTGCTTGCTGAGTTGTCTATGATTATTTTCTCTTCTTTATTTGTCATCCCTAATCTCCTCATTCAATGGCTTTCTTTTCCGTACTTCGCTCCATCTTTTCTGCTATTTTTCTTACTTTGACCTAGTGACAGTCACTGTGTTTCTCGCGCAGTTCTCATTTTACCTTTTCTTCCTTGATCTTCACTTCCTTCCATAGCCAAGGGCCAACAGGCCCCCAACACTCACCTGTGACTCATCCCAAGGCACTTCAGTTCTGATCTTTCCATGTCACTTTGAATTTAGACTGTGGAATGCAGCCTTTGCTTTCTACTACATGTCTCCTTCCCATCCTTGTGCAGACTGTATTTTCTGTGTCTGGTACCCAGTTTCAACTTCACCCGGTACCTAGAGACTTTTCTTCCTTGATTTTACTAAGAGCTACGAGGCAGTTGGTTGTCATAGTACAACTTCAGTCGATTCCCATTTACTAATCCCTCTTTCCATGCTCCCTTAAATTTCTTCAGTTGTCCAGCTCCTCCTTCTATAACATAGGCAATCTCATATGGTCCAAGCCAATGCGTTCTGAACTTCCCTGGATGTCTTACAAATTTACTATCATACACCAGTACTAAATCACCTTTCTTAAATTCCTTATTCTTGATGTGTCTGTCATGATAGGCCTTCTCTCTTTCCTTCTGTACCTGCTGATGTAATCCTGCCATAAATATGTCTTCTTCTAGTTCAACCAGCTAGGCAAGCCTCTCCCGAACAACGCCAGTATCATCCATGTCTATAAATGCAGCAATTCTTAAGCTCGGTACCAAGTACTCCATTGGGACAACAGCTTCAAGACCATAAACCAACTTGAAGGGGATCTGCGTTGTTCATTTCTTGCAAGTGGTTCTATAAGCCCAAGGTACTGCTGGTACTCTTAAATCCCAGTCATCCCTATTCACATTGCAAATCTTTGTCAATGTTGTCTCCAAGATTTTTTTGAATGCTTCAACCGTTATCATCAAAAAACATTGATGATAAAATAAAATCTTGGGTGCATGGCACTAACCCATGAGTATGGTTTGATGTTGATCTATTGGAGTACATGGCTGGTACTTTTTTGAAGTTTCATTAATATATCTTATGATGTATTATTGGAAGCATATGGTATTGTTGGATATCATGGTGCATGCATTTTTCATGTGGATGGGCTAGACATTGAGACATGTAGATTGATAGTCATTGTGTACATCATTGGGGAATCTTAGCTTATTGACGCATGGTTGATATACTTGCTTGGTGCAAGTAATGATGTTTGATGGTACACTCATGAATGGTATTTTTTTGAATTCTTCAGTCAGGGCTTCAACTGTCTTTTTGATGAAATGAGTGCCTTGATCGCTCATAAAGGTCTTAGGGCATCCAAACCTGGCTATTATGTCATCAAATATAAATTGTGTGGTTGTATTTTCACTACAGTCCTTGACTTCTCTTGCTTCGGCCCATCTAGTCAGGTATTTTGTCGCAGTGATAATATACCTTGCTCCTGTGTGCTTCCCTGGTGGGTTTATAGGTCCCATGAAGTCAATGGCCCATTTCAAAATTCTTGTAGGTTCATCTATGGTGCTAGTGGAATTTCGTCTCTTTTGGATGGTTTTCCAACTCTCTGGCATACATCACAGGCTCTGGTATACTTTTTAGCATCTTTGTGTAAAGTAGACCACCAAAGGCCAGCTTGCAGAACCTTCTGCACAGTTTCTTTTCTTGTTTAATGTCCTCCTGCGATGCCTTCATGAGATTCTGTGAGGATCAGTGGGTGCTCTACCTCCATCACACATCTTCTTAGTATCTCATCAGGTCCCATCTTATATAGCTGACAAGCTATCAGTGAAAAGTCTGCAGCGTGCACCACTAGTTGTTTCTTCTGGGAAATTGTATACTTACTTGGAGCCATTCCTGTTGATAGGAATTGAACTATGTCTGTGAAGTGGTCATCCATATTCCTAATGGCAAACAACTGTGCATATGATAGTGTATCCTCCAGACTGGTGGGTTCTTTGCCATGTTCCAACCTCGACAGGTGGTCAGGTCCCTTGTTCATTCTTCCTGGCTTAACTATGATCTCAAAATCATATTCTTGAAACAAGAGAATCCATGTGCATATTCTCCCCCCCAACACTGGATTGTTGACCAGGTACTTCAATGCAGAGTGATTAGTAAACATTTTAAAGTGTCCTTCTAATAAGTAATGGCGGAATTTTTGCATCACGTACACCATGGCTAATCCTTCTCTCTTTGTAGTAGTGTAATTGATTTCAGCTGTAGATAGCTTTCTGCTGGAAAATGCTAATGGATGATCAGTGTCCCCTTCTCCAGGTTGTGCTAGTACTGCTCCTAATGCAATGGAAGACGCATCAACATGCACATGAAATTCCTTGCTCCAATATGGAAAGACCAGAATAGGCGCAGTCAACATCTTTTGCTTCATTGTGTCGAAGCTCTGCTGGCATTCTTTTGTCCAACCAAACTGACAATCTTTATTTAATAAATTCTCCATTGGTGCAATAATCTGAGCATATCCTTTGATAAATTTCATGTAATAGCCAGTATGTCCTAGCGCAGTGCACAGTTGTTTAACTAAGGTAGGAGGTGGAAAATCAACTATAATTGCAATTTTGGATGGGTCGACCAACAATCGTTGCTTGCATACAATATGACCTAATAATACTCCAAATGGTGAGAATAAGATAAACTTCTTCAAATTCAAAGCAATCTGACATTGCCTACATTTATCCAACATTAGCCTTAGACATTCAACATGATTTTTCAGCAAACTAAAAACAGTCCAGTCATCAAAATAGGCTTCTAAAAACTTATGCAAAAATTATTTGAATGCTTCGACCACCACCCTAGAAAAGATGGTTGGGGCATTCTTCAGTCCAAATGGCATCACTGTGTATTGGTAAGATCCTCATTCTATGGAAAATGTGGTTTTTTGGTGGTCCTCCTTGGCAATCCGGATTTGATGGTATCTTGAAAACCTGTCTGTAAAAGAATATACATCCTGGCCTCCCACATTGTCTAATACTTCATCTGTGAATGGTGTAGGGAAGGGGTCATGATAACATGCATCGTTCAGCTTTCTGAGGTCCACACATATTCTGATCTTGCCTGTCTTCTTGTCTTGTACTACCATAGGGTTGATCCACCCCGACTCTTCGACAGGTTCAATAATCCCCGCTTCCATCATTCTGTCGAGCTCAATCTTCACTTTTTCCTTATATTTTGGGTTCAAACTATAGGTTATTTGCTTAACTAGCTTCGCATCTAGTTTCAAAGGTATTCTCATCTATCCCATAGGTCCTTTGATACCCTTCATATCAGTGAACTTGGTTGGAAACAAGTCCTGATACTCGTGCAGTAATTCTGTAATTTTATCAATGGTAGCAACATCCCAGTAATCTCTGACATTAGAAATCTTCGGTGTCTCCTCTGTCCCAATATTAACTTTATTTATCTTGATCAGTTTTCCAATGAATGGTAGTTCAACTCCTGGTCCTTCCACATCCCTGTGGCCTTCTGTCTCAACAATGTTTACCTTCCTCAGATCATCATCTTCGTCGACATTAATGTTGTAAAATCCTTGTAATTTTTGGAATGGTGTAGTCCATTCATCCTCTTCTTGATCCAAAGGGAGGTTGGATGACTCCTTAAATACTTTCTTCCTCACAATATTTAATGCTTGATCTACTGAGGGAAATTCACTTTCAAACAAAAATGTGGTTACATAATTCTGAAGCATACCTTCCCAATCTACGATGATAAGGCATAGCTCTGCTTGAAGGTACCAGTTAATAGGGGTTGTGTCCAGCATGTTAATTAATCTGTGTACCCATTTTTCTCGAGGAATGCCACTCCAGGCCTCTTCGTAGCTTTGTACATGGTCCTTTGGATAGCTTCGACCTATGTACCTCACTTTGTAGCTTCCTACTTGTGCTAAAAACCACGTTGTCATCAAGGTTCGACATTGTGTCCAGTCTATGATATTACTTTTATGTGTCCCCCACCATCTTGCTGGTGTAGATTTCAGAGCCTCGTCCATAGCCAACAGCCTCTATTGTGTTGATACAATTGTTTCAAAGCCCATCAAGAAGAATTCTAAAGGATTCAGACCATCAAAGGTAGGTAAGTTACTTGTTGTTGTACCAATCCAGCAAACTTCTCTAGTCATTCGAGCACATCTCCTTGTGGATACTTCATACATTTTGTTCTTCCAGTTCTCTAGCGCTTCTTTTGAATCAGATGAACACGTGTTGTCACTTCGTCGGCTTAGATTCCCATCGGCATTAGGGTTGATATAATCATGTTTCCTGGTTGTTAATTTATAGATGTTTTCCAACTCATATGCGTAGTATTATTCTTTGATGGGATCTATATACCGCGGGCCTTCATCTAGATCTAAGGGTGAAATGACCCTAAGGCCATCTCCTTCAAATTTCATGTGTCTTTTCTTTAAATCGACCACAGTAGAATTGTTGAAGGCCCAATCAATTCCTAGTAATGAAGGGTAAGGGCATCTATCATCAACAATTTCAATTACCTCAAAGTCTGCAAAGGTTCTAAATCCGTCGATGTCCACGGGGACATGCTCCAATCATCCAAATGGGCTGGCAGCTTGTTGATTAGCCATGTGAAGCCTAATAGGGGAATATATCAGCTTGGGTTTTCCCATCAGTTCCCAAGTTTTCTTCATCATGATGTTGACCTTTGACCCTAAGTCGAGGACCACATAGTCTATATCATACTCTCCTATTTGAGCATTCAAATGTAATTCTTTGTTTGTTCTTCTCTTCTTACCAATCTGGTGTACTTCCCTGTTCAGCAAGGGGTCTACCTTTCCTAGCTCATACTGCCTGATTAGGTTCTGTAACTCTTGTATAGATTTTTCATCCTGAAGTAATTTAAGACAAGTGTACAAAAAATCAATGAACGTACTTTCCTCTTTTCCTTCTTTATGCGTAGCCGATTGCTCAAATGCTTGAGGCATTCTGTACTCTTTTACTTCTGATTGTGTTCTAGATGAGGATCCTTGGTTCCTCTTGAACTCCTGTATTTCTTCCTCAAAGATTTGTCTTTCTTTATTTGCATCAAAATCCTGAGTCTTCTCCTCAGCTTTCCTGATACCTAACTCTTCTGCGATCTTTCTTTGGGTTGTTCTATTCTCTCATGTAGCAATGCCTCCTTGAGTAATGACAGTGACTCTAGGTTCGGTTCCACGAGGTTCATCATATATCAGTTGTACTTGTGGGTTTTTTTGGGGTCCTCGTCTTTCCTGAAGCTTAGCCATTAGCACAAGGCATTCTTCTATGAAATGCTCGAAATAGTTGCAATAACTATAGGTTGTGTAAGGATTTTGACAATCCCTCGCTAAGTGTCCTGGCTGTGTGTAGTTATAATAGATTATTTGTCCTCGACCTCAACCCATACCTCCTCCTCCTCCTCATCCTCTGTATCCACCGCGAGGAGTGAAGTTTCCTCTCCCTGGAGAGTTGTACTGCAGATTATTTCCTTCTTGTTGTACCTCGCCTTGAATCTTGTATATGTCTATCGACCTCTCATACATGAGATCGTAAGCTCTACAATATTGATCATCATGCCCTACTGATTTACAAAATGTGTAGTACAATTTTGTGGGTGTTTGAACATACTTCTGCATGTAACAACACTCACCTGGGCGATGTCTGTTTCTGCACACATCATGTTGGACACACCTACCACACTTAGAGGGGGGGTGAATGAGTGTGGGGCTCTTTTTCCCAAAACTTCCCTCTTGCACAAAAACTCATCAATTAGCATTCAACATTTATTCATTACCCATTGTTGTCATTTATAACCAGTTAGATGTGAGCACATATCAGCAACATATATCAGCAATATATCATCAACAAGTCATCACCACAATGAATACAAAGAACACAAGATGTATGTACAATTTTCTTTTTATTACGGACTACAATCCTTGGGGTTTATCAGCAACAAATAAATAGAGTACAAATCTACAAGAGCACCAGCTCTATATGCAAGACTCAACTTGCATTCTCAGCACCAACTGAGATGAGGCAACAATCCTCAACAGATATCAATCTGTACCATAAACAAGAGCATCAACCATGCACCAACCTGTG
>ML785766.1:548961-595282 GCA_009831015.1 Picea engelmannii | reverse complement strand
CTCGTTATTCCTCATACAAGCATGGGTCCTCCAACCATTCTTCTAGGATAACTCAATCCGTAAAGCGTATTCCCGTGAGGGCTTTCACCATAAGGGGACCACTTTGGAGTTAATCCATTTGTACACCTTATCAATCATGATAATACAATAATGATTCATCTATACATTTTTCCAACAATGCATCATATACTAATGGAACCACATCGATCCATCTTCATCATGTATCAATGACAACTCATTGATCCATCTTCATCTATGCATTCTCATCAAGGATAATACATATTATATTACATCAATCATCAATCAATCAATCCTTTGACATCAATCAATCACTTGAAATCAATAAATGACATCAATCAATCAAACCATTAGCATCAATGACAACATGATCCAACACATCACACCAGGGCAGTTTAACTTGCTTCAAGGGGCTCGATGCTCCTGAGACCAAATACTCATGAAATAAGGGATAGGGTTTCGTATCATGACCTTTTGATCTGCATCTCACACACCAGACATCTTCTCTTTTGTCTTTTCCCTTATCTTTCTTCATATCCTCGACCTGTAAAGACAAACTCGTTAGCTGACTTAACATCTGGATCATGCCTGAGCTCGATTCTCCCATAGGTGTTGATTCAAGATTCATGGAGATTTCCAAAGCTTCTGCCTACGATGCAATCTTTTGCTGCATCAAATGGACTCTGATGTGAAATAACAGTGCAGCAATGAACCATTCTTTGTTCTATTCATCGAGGATCTGAAAAGTTAATCGGCCTGTTAGGGTCTTGAACCACTGGTCGAACTCCCAAACAAGTTCTGCTACCTTTTGTTTGATCTCTTTTAGCTCTGTAATACATTGTGACTCCGAATTAGGTTTCTTAAACTCTGTAATCAATGCATTCTTGATCTCATCCAGTGGCTTAGGCTACGCTATTCCTTGGACAAGTTTCATGTACCATCTCAATGCACAGTCCCTTAGCATAGTGATGAATTGGGTTCTCTTGATGGCTTCATCGGTGACACTTTTAATATTCCATATGGATTCACACAGAAACCAATGTTGATCTGGATCTTGAGATCCATCTCCTCTAAATATAAGGAGCCTCATTTCATCTACCATAGAGCTGACTAGGCTTCTTTTCTGAGTAGATGTTAAGCTACCAGTAACAGTGCTCTAAGGACTCTGGCGGTTCTAACCATTCTGACTGCTAGGTACTATTGAGACAATAGGAAGATTAATGTTACTTACTTCAGTAGTCTGCACAGTTCCTGAGGTTTCTGGCTCTCTTTGGTGAAGTTCTTCAGCTTCCCCTTCTTCTGTCCTGGTGGGCTCTGAATGTTCTTCATCGGTTAGATCTACCTCTTCTCCATTGTAGAATCCCTCTTCTTCGTAGTTTTTCTTAAACAAATTCTCAAGGTGAACCCCTCAGAATACTTTCCCACTATGCGTATGTCCTGCTTCTGTGTCTTTGTCACTGTCCGAGATCTTGAACATTAGCCTTTTTAGGTCCGACCAATCTATTATATCTTCAATATGTGGTTTTCATGCAAGAGCATATTGATTCTCAGCTTCAAAAAGTGCAAGAATTTTCCTCTGGGTCCTTTGAAAAAGTATCTCTCGGCTTGGCTATATGATTTTGTTTTGTCAACAACAAAATCAGTGATATACCCTCCAGTGGTACTATCAAACCAATGATCTACTGCTTTGGATACAACGTTGTCAACTCTCTTGAACTTCTGGATCAGTACTGGCGTCCAAACCACAGGTGGTCTAGATCTAATCTTGAACTGGGTATTAGCTAACCTAGCCAACCATTCAAACAACTCCTGGTGGATTCCCCCAAAGAAGATATCGTGAATGTCGGTGAAGATGTATCTTTGTAGCCAATCTTCAATATTCAGTTTAGTGTTCTTGTTCTAGGCTTTAGTGAAGTCCCTCTCTTGATCCTCTATCCACTTTTGAATCTTGGTCTTTGATGGGAACCACCTTGACATTCCCTTAAAAATATTCTTGTCACGACAACAAAACCATTTGTTGGCACAGGTGCAGACCCAAGGTTCACTCCAAGAGCACACCAACAAACCCTAGCTACTGGCCCTTTCGGCAACACCTACGAAGCAGATGCAGTCTCACCCGAAGCAAATAAGAGGGGGGTTGTAGGACAGAGATGTCTACAACCAGGGGAATATCAAGTGGAACTAATACAACAATAATGTAGCATTCATGTGTCACTCATCATCTAGATATACTCTATGCAGTTATAGATCTGATCTAGCACTAATTCAAATGATAGCATAATAATGATAGGAATCCAGGAATCAATCACACATACAACACAAAATGTATGTGATTCACCCTCTCTCTAGGGCTACGTCCACATAAATGGGCTTATGATATATTAATATAAAGATTACAGTTCTGATCTGCACTCTGGCTAGCAGATCCTCTCTCTTCTTCTCTCCCCTTCCTGTGCACCCAGCTGCAGGATCTGATCTTTGCACCTAGCTGAAGATATTAAAATACTAGAAGGCTCTCACTCTCATCACTTCTCTCTCTCACCATACAATAATCTCTCAATCAACCACAATCAATATCAATACCCAATGTTACTACTCCCCTGACCTAGGTCCTCTCGACCTCTATTTATACATTACAGTCCCTCACTGACAGCCTTAAGTCTGAACCTAGGTGTCTAAAACCCTTGGTCAACTTGACCCGTGTTTTTCGGGCTTCGCCAACCTATCTTTCTTTCCTTGTTGCGCTGTGCTCCAAAGCATCCAATGGTGGATTTCTCTACTTGGTGAGTTGTCTACGATTCTTTTCTCTTGTTGATCTATCATCCCTGATCTCCTCATTCAATGACTTTCTTTTCCATACTTCTCTCCATCTTTTCTGCTCTTTTGCTTACTTTGACCTAGTGATAGTCACTGTGTTTCTCGCACAGTTCTCATTTTACCTTTTCTTCCTTGATCTTCGCTTCCTTCCATAACCAAGGGCCAACAGGTTTCCCCATTTCGATCCCATGGGCATAGGTCTTGCGCCTTGCCCGGGGTTCCATTGGTTGTGAAAGGGGTTTCCCTGGATCGACATTCCTGATGAGGGAACTGATCCCTGTGAAGAATTCCAAGGTCCTTGTGTGGAAGGAATTCCTGGGTTTTCCCCCTGTGTAGGAATAGTACCCTGCATAGGATTTGGTTGTCCATAATCGGGATTTCCCCCGATCGGGAAAGAAACTGATGAGAAAACATTGTTACCAAACGTATCAAACAAAGAGAACAATGTATAACCTATCGACATGTTATGAGGAGGTAGTCCTTGACTCCCTGCTCCAAATGAACTATGGTGTGTGTTCGGTCTGGCAGAATGCTGGTGAGCACCACCGAGCGAAGGGGACGAAGGAGGTATATGACCTCCTCCGTAAGGGAAAGCGTTAAAGGAAGCTGAAGTGCCCCCCATGGATCCTTGCAGAGGAGAGTTAGAGATCCCTGCCCCCAGACCTAAAGTCTGTAGAGTGGGGTAGGAAAGTACAAGGCTTGTACTTGAGCTAGGCATCCCATATGAGAATGGAGGGTATGTCGCACTCTGTGTGAAAGGAGCAGTGGCCGCCTCCATAGACGGGATCAGACCATTGCTCGAGGTAGAGGCGATCGATAACATGGTGTCCCGAACCAGCGACGGTGGGTTAGGAGGTGGAACACATCCTATGGTGGCAGTCGTAGCGGGAATAAGAGAATTCCTGGAATAAGTGGCAGCATTTGTTTCCATTTTTTCTTATGACACTGTCTAGCACTCGTAAGGATAAATTTGTATGATTATGGGCGTCAAAATATCATTGGTTGGAGTTTCGGATCGACCAAGAGATTTCTCTCTAAGGTCTGAAATGGTTGGCTCCTCCGGAATTGAAAGTTCTTCTCTCAGAGGTTGGTCGGGCACAATTTCTTGTGACCTGGTCGCCTCAAAAGACCCTTGTTGGTCTAGTTCTCATCTTAGTGGTGGCAGGGATGGCTCCAGTGTACCCAGCGGTAGGCTAAGAAGCCTTCATGACTGGGGGAGCTCCTGATCCTCCACTGTGTGATAGTCCCTATGAGATAAGACAGGCAATCACTAACTAGTTGGAAGAATAGTTACAACAACCAACACTAGAGAAACTTACCAGTGCAAGTGAAACTCGAATACGGAAGCACCCTCTGGGTATACTCTGCAAAGTGTGGCCCGATGTCTATCCTAGGTACCACGGTCTACCCTCGCAGTCACCGATGTAATTCCCTAAAATAAAGGCAACTAGGTTGCCAGCGCGTGAACAATTACTAGGCGGGTACAGTCGACAGTCGGGTGGACCACAATGAGCAGGGTATCAAGCCCGAAACCTGTCAAGGGTATCGAAATCAAGTGGTCCAGAAGACAACTAAGGACCTCGAATGGATTCGAGACCCACGAAGCTCCGTGGAAAATGCTATCGATCGAATCCTAAGACAAGCCCTCTATATGTGTTCCCCACTATGCTTGGTCCGACTTTGGAGGGGTTATCTCCACTACCTTTCCACACGCAACCTCGTGTTTAGCCATTGTGTTAGAGTTGGGTCCCAGATAACTTTCATGATACTAGAATTTTAACACTCCCTAGCACAGACTCTTATGTATGTTTTGTAGCCTTGAAGAGTTTCCTCTCCAACCTAAATCAAGGCTCTAGCCTAGACTAGTTGATGGACCCTACAAAACATAAAGTCTAGCTTATTTTAATTAATCGTTAATTTTTTATCTTGTCTTAAGTCAAAGGTTATGAAAGTGAAACTAGTGATGTTTTGAGAGATGAAAGAGAAGATAAACAGAAAGCTGAAAACAAAATAACTTCTTCTTGACAAATTCAGATTTTCTCTTTTAAATTCTTTAACCAACTTTTCAAACTATTTTTTCTAAGATCTTTGAACAACAAACTCAACACGGGATTTCACTCGACTACGAGCTACTTATTTTCCTAAGTAAACAACCAATAACTTATGAAAGAAAAAATTTTCCTTGATTATTAATGTAAACAACCAACTACTCAATCAAACAAAGAAACGAAAAATTTCAACATGCTTTAAAATAAGAGAATTGAAAAATGGATTCCTTTTCTTTCCTCTAAAGCAAGCAAAAAGATAAAGTGAAGACAAAACAACAACCAAAATAACTTCTGGCCCTACTGTGGATCGCAGGGAGTCACTTGACCAAACCTCAAAAGGATGATTGGAAAATACTCACAGATTTGTCTAAAACTTTATTATAGAAAACTCAAGAAATCTTTTTGATGAAAAGAAAACTATGCTACAGGTAAGAGGATGACCGCCTCTCTCTGTCAAAATATCTCCCCAACATAGACACGCGACGGTCACCTCCGTAGCAAGCATATATACGTGGGTTTTCCAAATGCAGAGCATGTATGCACACGTGCAAAGCTACTGTAGGGCGCATATAGCTCTGTAAATGATAAAAAAATAAAAATGAAAAAACGTAGTCCATCACAGGCAGGGAGCACTGGTATTGGAAACCATGGTCCCTTAGAGACAGAGAAAATTACTTTGGCAAAGAAAATGGAAGGAAACTTTGATATAACAAATCTAATATGAGGTTATCCTAGGCTATAGACTGCAACACAGAGACTCTGACCAAATCTAGGAAACCCCTGAGAAGGATCACTTCTGACAGGGAAAAGAGGATGACTGCCTCTTCTAAAAAAAACTTCTGGACTTAAGCACGCAACTGACACTTCAGTAGCCCAGTGGTTATACGTGGGTTTTCTAAAGGTAGGGCACGTGTATACGCGGGCAGGGCTTCTAAAATTCATGTATACCTCTGTAAGACCAAAATCCCTACAAACTCGGACTCTTGAAAAAAACTCAATAAAACCAATTCTAAAATACCCAAAAAGTATCCCCAGAAAACCCTAGAGACTCCCCAGTATGGTTGCCAATTCTGTTGTGGGTGGGAAATCCCCCTACGGACTAGCATTAAGGGTTTTGTAATGCATGTAGAAATGACCTAAAGTCTCCTACTTTTTACCAACATCCCAATCATAAACCCCATTATTCATATGTAAATACAAAGATAAAAGGATCAATTCGCTATACCTTGACTTCCACGTCTGATGTAGATCCTTTCTCTTTCGATTGCTCCTTGACTACAAGTTTCCTCCCAAAGTTGACCTACATTCACAAACAGACAAACAAAGAACTCCAAGCATGCATTTGATCTATGAACTAATGGGTTAGAGATTCTATCAAATTATAATCAATATTAAACATTAAACACCTCATATGGCGAGACAGGAAAAGTACTTCTTTTATTAATCTCACAAGAATACCTTACAATAGTGAGATCGACCACTCCTCCTCAAATCCGGTCCTGGGCTCCTCTTCAATTGTACTCCAATTTATTTCATATATGCTTCTCTTCACACAATGGTTGTAAAAGGTTGGGACAAGGGGAATGCAAAATCAGGCAGAGTTTCTTTACTCTTCTTTTTCTCCTTTCAAATGGGACCCCTACCCCTTCTTTTATAGGCTAGAAAGGGCTAGGTATTTGGTCGAGTGACTGGCTATGGGCGGTCAAACGGTTTAGTTAAATTACCCAAAACGGTGTGTTCCATCTACAACTTTCCATTTTTTGTGCTTTTTAGGTATACGCGGGCTGTAGTGAGTTAGCCAGCGTACACACACGTGCAGTAGTGCAGTAGGGCATGTATGCCCTCAAAAAGGGTGTTTTTTAAGAAGTTGTTTAGTAGTGGCTTGGCAAAGAAGGCAAATGAGATGTCCTTATTCTAGGTAAGCATGTCTGGTGCAATTTCGAGTTATAAAACATATTCCCCAACATGACTAATGAAATTTGGGGTTGTAGAGGCATTTAATCAACCTATGTGGCCACCTAGGTGGCCGCATTTCATCCCCATCAGGTCATTCAGGAAGGTTTTCTAGACTGAAATATTACTCACACACCCACTCTCTATATCAACCCAACTCGTCCTCATTTCATTTTAATTTTCTTGGTCGAATTTTAAAGGAAAAAACTATTAAAACACATTGTACTAGGGATAGAGTACATGATGGGCAACAATGACCTGTGAATGGGACCAATGTTGAAATTTTTTCGAAATATTTCTGTATGCACTGAAATCTGACATGGATAGACTTTTGGTATACCTTAATAATATGGGAGGCTTTCTAGACTCAAACATCACTTACACACCCACTCTTTATATTCATCGTCTGCGTCGTTCAAAAAAAAATCATGTCAATTAGGCCCATGATTTTGGTTGTGGAAAGAAGAAGGAAATAGATGATATTTCTTATTTAAATAATGATTTTTTACGAATATTCTTTATGGAGAAAAAGAGTTCTTAGATGAGAGCAAAAAACAAAGGCAATAAATAATTGATATTGAAGCTTCTGTGATTAATCAAATACTTATTTATCGATGTTATTGCATTCCCTTTCAGTACTAGATGCATGGATGTCACCTGTATCGATCATATTTTAAAGGAAACAACTAAAATACATTGGACTAGGGATAGATTACATGATGGGAAACAATAACCTGTGAATGGGACCAATGTTGAAATTCTTTCAAAATGTTTCTATATGCACTGAAATTTGACATGGATAGATTGTTCACATGCCTTAATGATATGGAAGGTTTTCTAGACTCAAATATACCTTGGGTGGTAAAAATATTGTTTTAATTGATGTAGTGGTTGTGACAATGCCAACAAAATCCAACTTGTTCCTTAGGCACAATTGTATGTACACCGTGAAAGTCATACTTTTGTACTCTTTTTGTGATGCAATTTCCACATGAAGGATTCATTGTCACCATCAATCAATGCTCATATTATGATCCACAACCACATTTGACCAAATATAATGTATCACCTTTAGTGGATCATACATATATAGTCTATCCCTACTAGTTAGTTGGAAAAACCTCCTTCACAATTGAATTATGTGGCCACTTCCACCATTTTTGTAATATAAAATCTCATAAATAATGAGCCTTTGACTCATTTTCATGACTTAGGGACATATATTAAAACTGGAAATTTATCCATAAGGGTAACAAATCCAATTTCACCCCCTATGTGCAAAAGTGTCGGGTCCTACTTCTTTGACCATGATATTTCCTAACGATAATAAATTATTAGAGGCCACAAACTTTTTATATAGTCCTTAGGATAACCTCCATAATGGATATACTATTGAATTTCACCCTAGGTCTATCTACTCCACTACTATCATTCCCTTATACTCTATCCCTTTGGAAATATTGATCATTTTGATTCATCTCTACCAACAACACCTCTGACTTGAAGAAGATACCTTGGATTAAATTTCCATACTTAAGATTATTGATGTTTCCATCGAACAAGATGTTGTCAAACTATTTTGTGTTGACATGAAGCATCTAATATGACTTTCCAATTTTTGTTTTGGGTGTAGGACCTTGCATTGAATTGTATGGTACCTATAGATCATTTTCTTAGCCATGTTTATATGAGTAAGGCATATTCTTGAAATTTCATATATAATTAGGATCATTTCCCTCTGCATTGTTTCATTTAAACCTTTTTCCACCTTAAAATTGTCCTAGGAATATCCCTATTGAAAATTGGTATATTATTCCATCTTCTTCACTTTAAAAACATCTAATGGTGGAGCCTTCCTATGATGGGTTACCCTAGAGTAGTACCATTTTTCCATTTGGCACCCATCCTAATAATATTTATCACCAAGAGCCCATGTAGCTTGATTTTTCATATGGAGCTTCATTCTCATATGTAATCTAGTTCAATAGTAACCTAATGGGCAACAATAACCTATGAATGGGGCTGATGGGCAACAATAACCTGTGAATGGGGCCAATGATGAAATTCTTTCAAAATGTTTCTATATGCATTTAAATTTGACATGGATAGATTGTTCGCATGCCTTAATGATATTGAAGGGTTTATAGACCCAAATATATAGTACTAGATGAAGGAACATGTGTACTATCAACAAATTTTAAAGGGAACAACGAACATACATTGTACTAGGTCTAGACATGGGCAATGGTGACCTGTGAATGGGGCCAACATTGAAATTTTCTCAAATTGTTTCTGTATGCACTAAAATTTTACATAGATAGACTATTTTCATGCATTAATTATGTGGGAGGGTTTCTGGACTAAAATTTGACTCACACACCCACTTGTTTCCATCATCAATTCATCACGTAAACCATAAAGCCTATTTTTTTTTTCAAAGTACACAAATATATTGACACAAGTTTTAAGTTTGCATCAACCTTTCTTCATTTTTATTTCAGGTTCTACATTGTATATACAATGTATGTGTGTCATAGTTGTGATGAAAAATCCCTCTTTTCGTTCATTGTTTAATCAACACTATAAAAATAATTGTGATGAATGGCCCATGCGTCCCTAAGGAAATTTCTATGATCTTGTACCTTGTCATTTGACCCTAAAAAATTCCTTGGACAACCATGAGAACCATACTTCATGTTACAAATGCATTTGAATAGACCATTTTTATATCACATATTGCATGTGTGATTCCATAAATCCATAGGAATGGACCATGAAAGATAAAATGAAATGGGGTCCCCAACTATGGGGACTTGGGGATAGTCTAAGTTTAAGTCTAAGTTGTATTCCTAGTCCTAGTTGGTCTAAGTGAAAGTCCTAATCCTAATATGTAGGCTCATGCCTATCAAATAGTACATAATTGAAATCATCCTTTTCAATGTGGGCCACTTTTTAATAATATTCCATGTGGTGCATATGGGAGATATTTATATGAACAAATTTTCCTACAACAATCCACATCTATGGTGTCATAGGAGGTGGGATTCCCTACAAATGATTTGGGTGATTTTTTTCAAATAAGGGTTGTATGTGGTTGTTCACAATGCAAAGGAATAAGAAAAATCTCTTGTTGATTAAGTGCTAAAGAATTATTTTCAAGATAAACTTCTAGATGTTGATTGAAGTATATCTTCCATAGTTATTCCTAACCCCATAAGTGAAGTTGGGCATACAAGTGAAAAAACTGAATTTAATATTTTTATTGAGCCTATGATAAATGTGTCTATCATATCCAACCCAAGAATGTTTCCTACTGTCCCATCATGAAGTGCTTAGATACTCAATAATCAATTGTTGGACCTATTACTAAAACTAGGCGATATAAGGTGGTGGGAGCAATAGTGAAGAGCTTGCTAAAGATAAATACACAATAAAATATTTTGCAATATGATGTTAGGGAAAACCTTTTAGGTATTTCCTTACCTCCAACTTTAGAATTTTCTTAAAAAATATCATTTAATCAGAATCTCTTTCGTGCATGGTTCAATGTTAAACCATTTCTTACAATTGGATAACTTTTCCCCGTTTGTGGTAATAACTATATAATTTCCCCCTCTAAAATATTGTGAGAATATATAGGACTTTTTATACTCATCCATGGTTGTTCAAACAAGGTAGTCTCAAACAAGGTAGTCTTGAATTTCTTTCAATTCCATATCTAGGGTGTCGTAGGAGGCGGGATGCCCTACAAATGATTGGGGTGATTTTTTTGAAATAAGGGTTGCATGTGGTTGTTCAAAATGCAAAGGAATAAGAAAAATCTCTTGTTAAGTAAGTGCTAAAGAATTATTTTCAAGATAAACTTCTAGATGTTGATGGAAGTATATCTCCTATAGTTATTCCTAACCCCATAAGTGAAGTTGGGCATACAAGGGAAAAAACTAAATTTAATATTTTTCTTGATCCTATGAGAAATGTGTCTATCATAGCCAATCCAAGCATGTTTCCTACTATCCTATCATGAAGTCCTAAGTGTTTAGATACCCAAGAATCAATTGTTGGACCTATTATTAAAACTAGGTGATCTAAGGTGTTGGGTGCAATAGTGAAGAGTTTGCTAAAGAGAAATACACAATAAAATATTTCCCAATATGATGTTAGGGAAGACCTTTTAGATATTTCCTTATCTCCAACTTAAGAATTTTCTTACAACACATCATTTAACCACACTCTCTTTCGTGCATGGATCAATGTTAAACCATTTCTTACAATTGGATAACGTTTCCCCTTTTTTGGTAACAACTATGTAATTTCTCCCTCTAAAATGCTCATGTACTTGAAACCGATGCATATAAATGACATGTGAATGGGGCCAACGTTGAAATATTTTCAATTTGTGCTTATATGGAATGAAATTTGACATGGTTAGACTAGACACATGCATTGACGGTATGGGATGGTTTCCAGACTCAAACATGACTCGCACATACAATTCGACAATCAAACAAGAATCCTATAGAATAATTAATCTAAATGGGGACAATGTTAATTGTTTTTTCAATTTGTGCTTGTATGGACTAAAATTTCATGACATGTTAGGAAAAAACACCTACATTGATGGTATGGGAGGGTTTTTGGACTCAAACATGACTCAAACAAAGAATTCGACAAAATATTCTTTGGTTATTCTATCAAAACCCAAAAATAAGGTGTGCCTTCTCATGTACTTGGACCTACTTATAACTGACATGTGAATGGGGTATGTTAGCACTAGAATTCACCTCTGTATTGCGAAAGAGGTAAGCCTAATACCCATTATTTTTATGTGTCACGATGAATAAATTTAAAGGGGGTCTGATGGATGAAAACTCAGGGTGATATCGCTTTAAATCAGAAAATTGAGCTGGTATGCACAGGCAGATGAGGTCTTGATCTAACTTCAGACAGTAAGTTGAAGGGTGAGCAGGAGGAAGAACTTGAGGAGAAAATGTAAAGGTATGCTAAGGGCATCAGGTCTTCCAGCAGCTTAAGGAGGAAAAGATTTAAACACAATATCCTCTTGAATCCAAAACTTCAGGAAACTAAAGACACTATAACAATACTGCAATCAAACATACATCACAATATGGTTACAAAAAATTGACTAGATCATCCATGCCCAAGACTTCAATATCAAAATAAATAGAGATGAAAATAAAGATGATTGTCATTAAACAAGAAGTCTCAAATGGCAACACATAACCAGAGAACCAAAGGCTTCATTAAAACTTTACAAATCGGGAGTGTAGCTCAACCATCAACCTTAAAAAAAATGGAAAAAATGCCTAAATATACCTGGAACTGGCTCCAAATGTCTGAGACGTGATCATGTCATGCGTTCAAGGTTTTGCATTGATGAACTTATTTGTCAGGCTGTGCATGCAGACGTTGATTAGACTGCCCATGCAGTCTTCTGTCAGGCATGATCTCTGTCAGACTAGACTGACAGCTTGCTTCTGGAACTCGTCACTTTTTGGATTTCTATTTATGGAAGGAGACGATGTCTCAAACACCTTCCTTTCTTTCATTAACTACTTCATTGGGATCTGAGTGGGCAGGGTCAACATCTACACTTGGAAGATGTGGCAACCTTTCCTTTTCCATCTATGCTTTGTTGGATTCTTGCAGGGAAGACAGATAAGTGGGTGAAGGTGGAGTTGATGAGGAATCAACGAGGTGATGGGAAATCTTGTGGAAAGACACAGCGGTGGAATGGTGACTGGGAAAGCGTGGGTGAAAAAATATGGGCACTGAGGTGTAAAGGTGCAGAGGTGATGGGGAACGGGAAGGTGACATGGAGGTATAAGGGGAGATCCCGTGGCTCAAAGAGGTGGGGACAACCAGCTTAGGTGGAGATGACATGGAGTACAAGTGGGACATCTGTCGAGCAGTGAGAGGATGAAATGTGAAGGTGGGATGATGATAGGTCAGGAGGACGATGAGTGGAGGACAGGTGTGAGGGAGCGATAGGTGGAGAGACAGTAGGAGATGTGACATACGAGGAGAGAGACTGAGTGGGGGATAGGTGTTGATAGGAGAGGAAGGAAGTAAGCAGAGGAAGTAAGCAGAGGTGGTAAGAGGTATTGAGCGGGGGGGTTCTGAGCATCGTGAGGAGGTGCCACGTTAGTGTGGGGCCCGCGCCAGAAAACCGCCTGCTCAGAAACCCTCCCCCCCCTCATTAAAGGTAGAATGCTCGAGGGGGGTCCAACTAGGATTGTGCATCGTAGATCTGAGCACCCAGATCTTGGCTACCCAGATTTACACGCCTCTTAGCACAATGCGCCCAAGCCCAAAACTAAGGATAAAATGTAGAAAGTGGGTTTTTAACCCCTCTTTGGTTATTTTTTCGCCAGAACACCACTTACTAGGGAAAATACCCCTCGATCAACAATATTTTCTAACATTAGGCTCCATGGGGGATGGCATGCTCCCTATGAGATGCCAAGAACGCGCAGCTTCAGTCGCCTTAGTGTTGGGTTGTGGAGTCAGCTACTAAAACAGAAATAAAAATTATATTTACAATGACATGAAGGAGATACCCATGGATCAAAAAAAAAACTTCTTCAGAAAATGCCCATTAACAGGGCCACAAAAAACTTCAGATCCCTCCAAATTTTGCAAATTGTAAGTATTATTTGGAAATACCTCAGAAACTTTGAAGGGTCTAATCCAGAGGGCTTCAAATTTACCATGCTTACCCTTGTCTTGTTTGGGTGCATCCCATTTGAGTACTAGATCTCCCAGCCGAAAATCCTCTTTTCTTACTTTCATGTCAAAATCCTGCTTGATCTTTTTTTGATGCTCATGTTCTTTGTCCATCAGTTCCTCTCTATATTTCTACACTTCTACCATCTGTTGTATTCTTCTGATCATATTATCAGTCTCTCCTTGGCAGTCCTGAAAGAATTTTTCCACATGCAGGGAAAGATGAGAAGGAAAGATGGCCTCCATTCCATATACAAGCTGAAAAGGAGAGACACCAAGAGACCTCTTTGTTGTCACTCTATCAGCCCACAGAGAAAATTTGATCTTTGAATCCCATGCTTTCTTGTTGTCCTCTAGCAGTCTTTTGATAATCTTTATAAGGCTCTTGTTAGAGGACTCTGCCAATCCATTCCCTTGGGGGTAATAGAGGGTAGAGTGAATCAATGCGATTCTGAACTGCTCATAAAACTTGATCAATGGCTCGGCCTTGAAGTATGCAGCGTTGTCAGTGATGATTATGTTCAGGCAACCAAACCTTGCCATAATATATTCAAGAAACCCAATGATTACTTTGTGAGAAGCACTCCTTGTGGGGATAGATTCTATCCATTTGGTAAAGTAATCAGTGGCAGTCAATATCCACCCGTGTTGTCCACTTGAAGTAGGATGAATTTCCCCAATAAAATCTAGGCCCCACTATTGAAAGGGTCTTGAAGCTACCATAGGCTTCAATGGAAAGGACTTGAGCTGTTGTTTTCCAGAGAATTTTTTACATTTAACACAAGCCCTAATTTTTGCGCAGCCATCAGTGAATAGAGTAGGCTAGAAATATCCATCCCTGAGAATTTTATAGGTTGTAGTTCTCCAGAAGTGATTCCCCCCACATACGCTGTCATGAAAATCAAACATAATCTTTTGGGATTCTGGTGGGTCTAGACATCTCAAAAACACTCCCAGAGGGTCCTTCCAATACCAGACCTGGTCAATAAGGAAATATCTAATTTCTTTAAGCTTTAGAGCTCTTTCCTTTCTTTTCCCCATACCATCAGGGAGCCTTAACTCCTACAAAAATAATATGATGTCTTTGTACCAGATACATTCTTCCAATGGAGGGTTGATTTGTGGGCATGTATGAGACAACTCAGCTTGTTGATTTTTTGAGCAGGTGTTGATGAAGTTAACCCCCAAATATTCACAATTAGATTCATCCAATAGCTTGGCTAAACCTTGGCCTTTAACTAGTTTGGTGGGCTTTATTTCCATATCAAATTCAATGATTTTGGTAATCCACTTGCTCCTTCGTTTTTCCATGTCAGGCTGAATGAGAATGTCCTTCACAGAAGCTAAAGGAACAGATACAATGATCTTTGAATGAAGAAAATAAAATCAGAAGGCCTTGAGGGCTTTGACCAAAGTGTAGGCCTGCTTCTCCATGATGTCATATTTTTTCTCTGTATCTCTCAATGCTCTACTGAAAAATGAAATAGGTTTCTCCAACCCTTCAACATTCTTCTACAATAAAAATGTTGCTACTGTATCAAAAGAAGCAAAGGAAAAAATTAGAAAATCCTAGGAATAATTGGGACTAATTATCACAAGTGCCTCATTCAATTCCTTCTTGATTTGGTTGAAGGAATCGTTGGACTCAACAGTGCATTTTACTTCATTTCCCTTTATGAGCATGGTCATGACATGCTTTACTAATTCGACAAAATTTGAAACAAACCTTCTTAAGAAATTAATTTTTCCCAAGAAAGACTGGACCTCCTTCTTGGTTCTGGGAAGTGACAAGGTTTAAATAGCTTCTACCCTGCTTGAATCAATCTGGACCCCCTCTGTTGATACTATGTGCCCCAACATTTTTCCCTCCTACATAGAAAATAGAGAATTTTTGGGATTGATGGAGAGACCAAGTTTTCTGCATTTTTAGAAGACCTTTCTCATATGTTGACAGTGTTCTTTATCAAATATGGAAAAAACTATAATGTCATCCAGGTAGATGACTACAAATTTATCCCTTTCTCCAATGAAGGTGATGTCCATAGCTCATTGAAAGGTTGATCCTACGTTCACCAATCCAAAGGGAATTTTGGCGTACATGAATGTGCCCCAAGGAGTGGCAAAGGTCATATTTTCTTTGTCTTTAGGTAGGACAGAGATCTGATTGTAGTGAGAAAAACCGTCAATCATGGAAATCCTGGATGCACCTGTCACCCTCTGCAATATGTGTTCCATCTTAGGCAAAGGGTAATTTTCCATCTTAGAGCTTCTGTTCAGGTTCCTGAAATCAACGCAGAGTCTAATTTCTCCATTCTTCTTCCTTACAGGGACCAAGTTGACCACCCAATCAGAATATCTCAAAGGGACAATGATTTGGGCATCCAACAACTTCTTTACTTCCATTTCCATAATAGGCAACAACATAGGATTTATTTGTCTTAATTTATGCCTAAATGGTTTGGCCTCCTCTTTCAATGTGATCTTATGATCAATGACAATTATGTCGTATGTTCTGAGTTCTTCATAGGTCCAAGAAAAAACATTGACGAATTCCCTTAATAACTCAATGTACTTGGCCCTTTTCTCCCTCGACAAGCTGCTTGACAACTTGACAAATTTTGGATACACCTCTGTGCCAATATTGCACTCAGCTATGTCAACATCGTCATTTGAAAGTTTACCCTTTACTGCCACATCATTTCTGTCAAATAGTATTTCCAAAGGAACTATCCCCTTTGGGATGTGATTGCTAAGCAACTGGACAACATGGTGACTAACAATTTTGTTCATAAAAACATTAGCATGAGTATTTATTTCAGAATCGGGATCTTGGTCAATGTGTAATGCAGAAAACTCATCAACGGTCTCCAGGAATATTCTGATCTCAAGATCATCCTCAAACACTTTCCAATGTTTAACATTGTCAGGTATAGAGGGTCTTCATTTCACTTCTACATCATACCTGAGCTTAGGTGGCAAGGGAACTCTGAAATTACTTGTTGAGACAAGCAGAGAATCAGCCATGGCATTCTCTTCCCTTGGAATAAATGAAATGTTCAAAGATGAGAAAAAATTGTCAACAAGATCCCAGACTTCATTTTTGTAACTTATAAGCCGAGGATGCTTGTCTTGGTAAATATTTCTGATCTGATGGACAATTAACTCGGCATCCCCAAGAATTGATAGCTCTTCAATCCCCATGTCTTTTGCAACCCTCGAACCCAAAAAAAGAGCTTCATATTTTGCCACAATGTTGGTTGTTTCAAATTGTAACTTGTAGGACAGAGATATGATCTCTTGAACAGGTGAAACAAGGACCACTCCAGTACCAACAACATCTCTAGAAGAGGCTCCATCAAAGAACATTTTCCAAACATAGGTAATCAGAGGATAATATTCAGAGAGAGTAATAGACCTTTTTCTGATTTTGAGAGGGGGTTCAGGGGCATCAGTGAGCTACAACAAGGTGTATCCTAAATCAATATCAAGGGAAAGAATAGGATGGTTGGTGGGGTCAAATTCATCATTTATAATGTAGGCCAACTGAGCTTCTATGTACAATCTTCTATAATCCCCCTGAACACAAGAATGGTATAATATGTGAGGTTCATTTGCAATTTCCCCCCAAGTCTCTTTATCCAACATCTTGACAAAAACATGCCAAACTTGGGGGGAACATCAGCCACCACGATATCCATGACCACACTTTTCATGGGCAACTGAAACAAAGTCACGATCAGATATTTGATGACCCCAGGACACTGCACTTTCCTAGAATCAAAAGAATAAAAGTCATGGTAAGTCTTTGTGATTTCTAATCCAAATTCATCCATGACATATTTGGGCATGAGATTATGAGAAGCCCTTAATTCCATCACACAATTATGAAACACCTTGTCATGTATGTTCATGGATGTATAGAAGGGAGGGGATGAATCATCTCTATCTTCTATCATGGGACCTAAGATGACTGTTGTCTTTTCATCCTGAAGATTTACTGAGTCTAAGGAGTGAGATAGAGGCTCGGACTGTAACATTTTAGAGAGGGATTTTTTGAAATATTTTTTCTTGAATAGCTTTGAAATAGGTATAGGGATTCTAATATTTTGAATCTCGTGCTCAAAGACAAAATAGGAGGGGGGCTTCAGAATTTCCCTCACTTCTGGGACAAAAGCTTTGGCTATTGATGAGGGGTTCTGCGTTTTCTTTTCCTTACTTTTGATTGTTGCGTCTTTAGTAGGATTCTCTTCTTTGTAAGGTTGATTAGGGATGTCATACTTCCCTTCTTTATTCTTAGACCTGAGGTTATATTTAATGGGACTACTATTGGTCTTCTCTCCTTTACTCAGCTAATTTATTTGGTCGTCCATGAGGGACTCCTCATATGCAGATTGGGTCAAATGGGGAAAAGGGGAGGTGTCTCCAAGGAAATGGATCTCAAGTTCAAGCTCTTCTTCCTCTCCTTCCTCATCAGCAATAAGGTTATTTTGGAGAGGGTTATGGATCTTTGGATCATCCCTCTCTCTGCTGCAAGGCTCTCTTGGGAGTATCTGAGGGGCAATATTAGGTCTTCTAAAATTTCCTCTGTTAGCAACATTTTGGGAACTCTTATAACTCTTCTTCCCTTCGAATTTCATCTTCTCCATCTCTGTTGAAAGATATTTCAACAGCTTGGTCAATTCATCTACTTGAGGGTGGGACATAGGGGAACCAGAGCTTGAGGCTTCATATCTCCCCCTTCCCCTGTCTTGTAAGCTTTATTCTCAAGTCTGTCAACTGCCAATACGTTCAACTCTACTTCTAGGGCTACATCTTTCATATGATCCAAGGAGGTAGCTCTTCTCTCTCTTAACAGAAGGCAGAATTCAAGGTCGAAAGCACTAGCATAAGTAATTTTGGCAAAGGATTAAGTAAGCTTTATCTCAGCAGGGATCTTATTATACATTTTGTTGAATATCTTGGAGAAATAAGAACAGATTCTCCCTCTTTTCTTTTTAGGGACCTTAAATCTGTGATATAATACATAAAATCCTTTTTATCCCCCCACTATCTCAAGAAAACATCATCTAAAGCTTCAATCCCAACAATAGATCCAGGGTTCAATCCCCTAAACCATTTCCTAACTTCACCATCAAGGCTCTGGACAAAGACTCTCATCCACACATCCTCGTTTTCAATATTTAGATTGTCTGCATAATTGTAGAAGGTAGCAAGGTTTTCTTTAGCAGTTATGTCTTCTTCTCCTGTGAATTTGGGCATGTATTTTAGGTAATCTCCAGCAGGGAGAGCATTCATTGGCTGAGGTAATACTAGAGGGGCATACCTTGCAGCCACTATGGCATCCATTATGTTCCTTGGGAGATTGGCACCTGCCATAGTGATGATAGCTGGAGGAGAACCAGGAGGAGGTGGAGCTCAGACCAAAGAAAGTGGAATTTCTCTTCTGAGAGAAAAGGGGACCGATTGAGTGTTGGGGGAAAAGGTCACAGAGCTCGAGGAAGAAAAATTTTGGATTTCTATAAATGAAATGACTCTAACAAGGGGAGGAGTGGTAAAACCCAGAGTAGGAAAATCTTTTGAGGTCATGGGTTTAAAAGATGGTACAACTTCAGGGGAGATATGAGTGACAAGGCTTTCTCCCTCCAATCCCACACCAGGAGAGGATAAATCAGTAGGAACACTCCCAAACTTTAAACTTCGGGAAACTCCAATAGTTGGTATAATAGGAAAATGAGAAGCAGATATTGGAGTTTCTAAAGGAGGATGGTGAACATCATCAAAAATACCTGGTTCAGCAGTTGAAGTACCTTCCTGGGGGGTCTTTCGTCTTTTGGAAATTTTCTCTGGGTCAACTTCAGGTGTTTCTAGAGGTAGTCGTGGGGTAGACCTCGTGTGTCTACCTCTGAAAGCCACAACTGTAACAGTGGAGTCACAATGTGCACAGTTCCAATCTTCAATGTACTGAGTAATGATGCACCTTCAGAATCAGTAATCTTTGTCGTTCAATCCTAGGGAAAATCTTCAATTCGTCCCCGGCAACGATGCCAAAAATGTTAGCACTAGAAGTCACCTCTATATTGCGATAGAGGTAAGCCTAATACCCATCAGTTTTTTATGTCACAATGAATAAATTTAAGGGGGGTCTGACGGATGCAAACTCAGGGTGATATCACTTTAACTTAGAAAACTGGGCTGGTATGCACAGGCAGATGAGGTCTTGATCTAACTTCAGACGATAAGTTGAAGTAAGGGTGAGAAGGAGGAAGAACTTGAGGAGAAAATGTAAAGTTATTCTATGGGCATCATGTCTTCCAGTAGCCTGAGGAGGAAAATCTTTAAATAAAAGATCCTCTTGAATCCAAAACTTCGGGAAAGTGAAGACACTATAACAATATTGCAATCAAACATACATCACAATATGGTTACAACAAATCAACTGGATCATCCATGCCCAAGCCTTCAGTATCAGAAGAAATAGAGATCAAAAGAAATTTGACTATCATTAAACAATAAGTCTCAAATGGAACCAAATAACTAGAGAACCAGAGGCTTCATTAAAAATTTACAAATCGGGAGTGTAGCTCAACCATCGACCCTAAAAAAAATGGAAAAAATGACTACATATACTTAGAACTGGCTCCAAATTCCTAAGACATGATCATGTCACACATTCAAGGATTTGTGTTGATGAACTTCTCTGTCAGGTTGCGCATGCAGACGTTGATCAGACTGCCCATGCAGTCTTCTATCGAATGTGATCTCTATCAGACTGCACTGACAGCTTTCTTTTGCAACTCATCCCTTTCTGGCCTTCCATTTATGGAAGAAGGCGATGTCTCAACCACCTTCCTTACTTTCATTAACTACTTCGTCGGGATATGAGTGGGCAAGGTCAACGCCTACACTTGGAAGACGTGGTGGCCTCTCCTTTGTCATTTGTGCTTTGTTGGATGCTTCTAAGGAAGACAGACAGGTGGGAAAAGGTGGAGATGATGAGGACTTGATGAGGTGATGGGAAATCATGTGGAAAGATGCAGAGGCAGAATGGTGACTCGGAAAGCATGGGCAACAGAACGTGGGCACTGAGGTGTAAAGGTGCAGAGGTGATGGGGCACGGGAAGGTGACATGGAGGCAGAAGGGGAGATCTAGTGGTTGAAAGAGGTGGGGACAACTAGCTTAGGTGGAGATGATAGGGAGAACAAGTGGCACATCTGTCGGGCAGTGAGAGGATGAAATGTGAAGGCAGGACGGTGATAGGCCAGGAGGAAAATGAGTGGAGGATAGGTGTGAGGGAGAGAGAGAGGTGGAGAGAGAGAGGGAGATGTGACAAATGAGAAGAGAGACTGAGTGGGGAACAGATGTTGATGGGAGAGGAAGGCGGTAAGCAGCTTGCTTGAANTATATGGTAAGAGGTATTGAGTGGGGGGGTCTGAGGATTGTGAGGAGGCACGACGTTAGTGTGGGGCCCGCACCAGAAAACCACCTGCTCAGACCCCCCTGTTGAAGGAAGAATGCTCGAGGGGTCCAACTAGGATTGTGCATCGTAGATCTGAGTGCGTAGATCTCGGCTGCCCAGATCTACACGCTTCTTAGCACAATGCGCCTAGGCCCAAAACTTAGGATAAAAGGTAGAAAGTGGGTTTTTAACCCCTCTTTGGTTATTTTTTCACCAAAACGCCACTTACTAGGGAAAATACCCCTCGATCAACAATATGTGCTAACAGGGTCAACATTGAATTTTTTTCAATTTTTGCTTGTATGGACTTGTCATGACAAAGACTCTAATTACTAGGTCATTTTTTCCATGCTATGCTCGAGGACATGGTTCTAAGTGGAGGCCATTTATTGTTGTGAGCTACACATGAAATGACTTATGGATCCTAATTTCAACATACCATTTGATTGGACGTAGGCCCTCAAGAGCTTCTCCATTATATCCCTATAAATCTCTTATAAGTGACCAACTTCAACAAACGAAAAAAAATAAGTGCCCTTGTTTGACATGTCTTCTACTCCATTGTCTTCCTTTCCCTTAAAAAATACTAATGATTAAATTTCTCATGCATCTTATGGACATATATATGATTCAAATTCCCATTTTGAAATAGGCCAGTTGCATCATAGAAAATTGGCCAGTCATGCCAAAGGCTCCAATCAATAGGTCATTTTTGCTATGCTTTCCCTGGGTACATGGAACATCGTTAAGGCTACTTGGTCATGATGATACACATGAATTTCAATTACAAGGAGGATTAGAGGCCCAACTTCAAATATTGATCACAACAAGAATGATCCTTAGGGACTAATCCATGAATTGGGGATGCAGAACTAAGGATTTAGTCCCTAATACATTATTCATGGGGCTTAGAGGCCGCGCATGTAGATTTGAACGATGTTGCATGGTTTGCAAGTGAAATGTATGCCTTATAGAAGGATTAGAAAACAAATTTCAAGGATTGTGCATAATATAAATGGTTCTTATAGTTCAATCCATGGTTTGGGGTTGAAAACATAGGATTTAGTCCCCAATCCATGATTTTGGGGCTCATAATACATATATGAATCCCTAGACCATAATATAGGCCCTAGAGGTGAAATATTTTCCCTACAAAGGGAAAATGAACCCAATTTCAAGGTTAGGATGCAACATGGATGGTTCTTGTGGTCCAAGACATGGGTTGGACCAAAAACTAGTGATTTATCTTATTATTAATGTTTTTTGGGCTAAGAAGCCATATATAAGGCCCTAAACTATAAGACATGCTTTGTAGATAGAACCTTTTTCCCCGAGGGTGGAATACAATCCAAATTTGAAGGACTAGGTTTAAAAATGATGGCCCTTATGGCCCAACCCCTAGTTTAAGGCTATAAACCATGGAAACTACTATGAAATTTTCATAAGAACATAGTAGAACCAAAATCACAATATAAATCATCATAGTAGATAATTACTCTCATATTTAAAGCAAGTAAGATTAAAATTAATTACTCTCTTGTAAATGTGCAAGGAACTGAAATAATAATGTGATATGACTAAAAATATGGGAAATTAATTTTGATATTTGGATTCATTTTATATTATTTAATATGGGACATTTTTTTCTAAAAGGGGCATTGGAGGAGACTATCACAAGGAAGGGCGAGGGGACATGGGTTACCATGTACATTATGGGTTTTTATATAATATATAAATATATAATTTATAATTTATCAAATACATACAAACAAACCTAAAATTCATAATCCTTCACTCGTGCACCCATAACCTGCCATGAATTACCTCACCTCCTAGTCACGAGTATTGAGAGCGAGTGAAGCCATTGTTAGAGCGAGTGAAGCCATTTTTGGAGTGAGAGATCACCCGTGTCCCCATAGCCTCCCCTAAAATACCTCACCTCCCAGTTGCAACTAAGAGAGAGAGAATCCATTGTTGGAGTGAGAGAAACCATTGTTGGAGCGAAAGAGGAGGAGCGACTGAGAGTTCGTGAGAGAAACCATTGTTGGAGTGACTGAGAGTTATCTTACGCCATTGTTGGAGTGAGAGAAACCATTTCTTGAGCGACAGAGGAGGAGCGATTGAGAGTTTGTGAGAGAAACCATTGTTGGAGTGATAGAGGAGGAGCGACTAAGAGTTCCCTTACACCATTGTTGGAGTGAGAGAAACCATTGCTAGAGCAATAGAGGAGTGATTGAGATTTCGTGAAAAAAACCATTGCTGGAGCGACAGAGGAGGAGCGATTGAGATTTCCCTTATGCCATTGTTGGAGTGACATAAACCATTGTTGGAGCGACAAAGGAGGAGTGACTGAGAGTTCCCTTACTGGAGTGACAAAGAAGGCGATAGAGGAGACCCCACCTTGACTAAGAATGATTCCAAAATCTATAAGTTCTTAAAATCCTTTAAAACCCAAAATCAAGAATTAAATCTCCTCCTTTTGAATCTCGTCCAAGGTTTTGTCAATCCTGTTAACCAATTTGAGAAAGAGAATCTCTTCTCACAACCCTAAACCCATTTATCATTTCCTCCTCCTCGATTTTCCTGAATACATTTTTTTTATGCCTAGATAATATCAACAGGGTCTAGTGACATAGTTGACATAGTCTAGTGAAAAATATAGCAAGCAAGAGATTATGCCAATATCAGTACCACCTTATCAAATTCAAGTCATAAACAAAGATATGAGAGCGGATTCATATAGATGTAGGTGTTGTCAACATAGTTCATTCTAATAATCTTTCATGTTTGGACTAGAATTCAAATACAAAGACAAAACCCCAAAAGATTACAGATGTTGATTATGAATCAGAGAGAATGACTATAATAAAGAATGATTTTTCTAGAAATATTAGTAAGGTATCATTAACCAAACACAAGCTTGACATTCTGCAGTTTTAGATAGTAAAGAGCCTTGAAAACAATGACATGGAAGAGATGTTTAGTGCATTTACTCAAGTCATTAAGATTCCTTAAGTGTCAACTTGCCTTTATGAATTTTTTGGAATGATATAATATCAAAACATTGCCAAAGGAAGGATTACAACATCACCAAATATGAACATTGATTTTCCATATTCTTAAATAGTAAAGAAAACCCTTAAACAATGATGAAAGAGACAAAATTTTGCTTCTAGAAGAGGCCATTGGACCCCTATCATATCGATTCGTTCCTATGGAATAATTGGATAAACAAAACACATAAACATTTCCAAGAATTGACACTTATACCACAATACTCGATGAAATAAAAACTCTACAGTTTCTAAGCGGTGTATAATCCTCAAACAATGATCAATATTCAAGAGAAGACTTAAGCTCTTTCATCAGGACATTGGCATCATTAATAATAGGTTCATTCTTATGAAACAATTGGTACAAGAATACTTCAAAATGTTACCAAAATAGTAACTATGACATGTGACTTAAATCTATGGCTGCCTTGCTTGAGGAATAGTTTCACAGAAATGGAGACGAATCAAGATGACGTCCGATCTTGTTTCTGGATTGAGTGGAAAAGGTATATGTGAAGCTCATTATGTCCCTACGTGCATCTCTGTGATGGGTAAATTTCCATGAGAAAGGGGAGACTTTCGTATGGCTTGTAATTTGATGTAACTGTGAAAATTTTGTCTTGGAGAAATATTTTTCCTAATAGATCTTCTCTTAGGATAAATATCCTCACTAAGGCTGCATTTCCTTCATCACCCTATCTACATCAATTCCCAAGCCTAATCTTGAAACTTTAATGCCTCTTTCTATCCTAACGAATTTCATACACCTCTCATTCACTTGATTATACAAAGGTGTATGAAAATGAGAGGTACAAATGGATGTCGTAAGAAGAGTGAAGACCCTCAAGTTATGAAGAAGCAAATTGTCTTCATTTACATATTGACAGTCTTTGTACTTGAAATATACCATTGCATTTGTTGTTATATTCTTGTTTCTCATGCACCATTGTTAATGTACCTATCTTGAATAGTGCAACCATTTATTGTTTCATATAACAGTTTGTCCTTTCCTTCAACTTGTATTGGCACTTATACTTGTTGCAAGAACACTTTTACTTTGTCATATAACTTCTATCTTGCCTTGTCATTGAACTTTGTCACTTGACCCATATTTAGATGAAGCCTTATCACCCTTGGGATACCATTCATTAATTTTAAATCATCTATCTTGTTGAGTATCATCCAACCATTCATTAATTCTAAAGCATCTATCTTGTTGAGTATCCACTAAGCCTTTTTAGTATCATCAAGAAAACTGTCATCCACTAAGCCTTTTTAGTATCATCAAGAAAACTGTCATCCACTAAGCCTTTTTAGTATCATCAAGAAAACTGTCATCCACTAAACCTTTTTAGTATCATAGACCATAAATATCCTCGCTAAGGCTACATTTCCTTCATCACCCTATATACATCAATTCCCAAGCCTAATGTTGGTACTTTAATGCCTCGTTCTATCCTAATGAATTTCATACACCTCTAATGTTGGGACTTTAATGCCATTCTATAAAAGAGAAGACTCACACCCCAAAGCATACCAAGATAACAATAATGGGATGCCAAGTATGATATGAATCAAGTAAACAAGGACCCCAATAAGTTTCTTACATACAATAGAATCAAGTATATTCTCCAAGCAAAACATGGGTTCCCTAAATATTTTCTCTCTAACTTATCTTCTCATTTTTTCAAGTGTTGGTACCACAAAATTATATTCGCACGATAAATTATCTTCTTGTTTTAATGAGTATAGGCACCACCAAATAGGTATCTGGCGGATCTATCTTCCTCGAGTGATGATCAAGATATACTCAGAGAGGTTGAAAGTGAGATGTGTTGTACTAGATCTACCGGTTCTAGATCAACTAGATCTCAAAAGGTAAGGAAAACAATAGTTCTAGGTGAAGAGTTGTTGATCGATTACAACTTAAATCGAATAGATGGAGGGGGTGTGGATATGGGGGTAAATATCTTATATACCATTCAACTCAACCTTTGATCAATCATTGTTATAATTTATCGCTGCAATATTTCAATTTTTTACTGCATATATTTCATTTTTCATTATTTATTTTCTGATATGACTGCAATATTTCATTTTTTTAATGTTACAATTACTTTCATAACTCTTATTGATTAATTTATTGTGTCAACATATTTCCAAGGTGACCGTGAGAAATCACATGCTACATCTGTCCAGAGTGACCATGGAAATGCATCCGCTGTGTCTCAGCAGGTAAATGTTAAATATAGAAACAACTTATGACTACAACAACTAAATTTCTGAAATTTCATTATTTATTTTCTGATATTACTGCAATATTTCATTTTTTTAATGTTACAGGTTAATTTCATAAATTTTATTGATTGTTTATTGTGTCAACATCTATCTAGGGTGACCATGGAAAATCACTCTCTACATCTTTCCAGGGTGACCATGGAAATGCACCCGTTGTGCCTCAGCAGGTAAATGTTAAATATAGTAACAACTTATGACTAAAACAACTAAATTTTTGAAATTTCATTATTTATTTTCTAATATTACTGCAATATTTCATTTTTTTAATGTTACAAGTGAATTTCATAACTTTTTTTGATTGATTTATTGTGTCAACATCTGTCCAAGGTGACCATGGAAAATCACCCGCTACATCTGTCCAAGGTGACCGTGGAAAGGCTCTCATTGTGCCTCAGTAGGTAAATGTTAAATATAGTAATAACTTATGACTACAATAACTAAATTTATCAAATGTTAAAGTTCATCTCATTAATTTTATTCATTCATGTATTGTGGCATGGTCACTGTGGGAAGGCACCCACTCGTAGTAGATCAAAGCAGGGTGATTGTGGGAAGTCAACGGCTGCACAACAACATTAGATAACTGTTAGTGCTTAATAATAACTAAATTTGATTACAATATCTAAAAAGAAATTATGTTAAGATTATTTTAATTTCATTTATTGTTTGATGTTTTAGTCCAGGAGTGTCGATTTGGATGATGAGGATATTGAGGACAAAATATTTTATTCAATTGACCCAATAGAAATTGTCATGAAGGCCTTGAAGAAGGAAAACATAGAATATCTAGGTTTGTTTCTCAAAAGACCCCTAACATAGGAGGACAGGGAAAGAATTGCCTAGCTACAAAATCTAATAACTAATTTTGGGGTAAGTGGCATCTTCACATATTTTTATCAGCTATGAAAATTTCATATATATTTTTTTGTTTTATATTTTCTATATGATCTCATAAAGTAATTTTTTCCATTTGTAGGAGTTTTTAAACCCCGTGCCCCGGGAACCTGCCAAGCCTGCAATTGTTATAGGTAGCAGTGATAGTCCAATGCAACAAAAAAGTCGACATAGAAAAGTACAAGTGAGGATTTTTGACACTCCTGAGGTTCCCCTCGAATCCATTGATGAGAGCAATGATGTTGATTGGCATGACATGCCGGAGCATGATGAGTCGGGGCCTTGGACTCCACATGACTCTAGAGATGAACGTATTGTAGATGGAGAGGAATCTATTCATGGAGCAACATGAATTAAAAGAACCGGATCACTAGATCTCACCTTTCTAGTGGATGACGCATGTGTTCCTATCAAGATTCGGAAGATTGCAGGTATTTGTTCATTAATTGATTCATTTTTATCATGAAATTGAAATGGACATTTGTTGATATTATTATAAATTAATGGATAACACGTTTCTGCATGAAACAATGTTTTCTATAGAAACTTGAATGACAAAGCATTGGAGTTGTTTGGCCCCACCATTCGCACACTGTGGAATGGCCAAGATAGTGAAAAGAAAGATGAATTGATAGGCCACATGGTAAACTTGTTCGACAATACGTTCAACAAGAAAGTGGTTACAAATTTAGTCGGCGTGAATTTAAAATATACCAGGGCCCAATATAGGGAGAAATTTCAATTATACCTCAAGCATGAGTGCCCTCCCATGGTTCTGGAGAAAGAGTGGAAGGCTCTAATAGAGGATGCAAAGGAGTAATTGTTTAAAAAATAAGGAAGACGTCCACGACCTGGAAAAGCAAGGTGCAACACATGTCATATTCTTAGTGAAATATGCTCATTTATGTTTTTCTTTCTTGTTTTAAGTAACAATTCCGATATCAAATGTTTTTCAAAAATTCCATATATAGGACCTGACACCTCCAAAGCAACCAAGGCTAGAATGGAAAAGCATGGGAAACATAAACTAGGCCAGGGTGGTTATGGAAAACTAAAATCTTGAATCGTAAGAATTAAATGATTAACTGTGGTGAATATTTATTTAACATTAGCGAACAAATATTTGTTTTTGTTATTGGTAATTTTAATGGTGTTATGCATTGCAATTAAATATGTTCGACACTACTGCCACCGAGGAGGACCTAAATATTGGTTACAAGAACGGTTTTTAAAGTGTGATTGAATATAGGAGAATCTTGGGGCAAACTCCAATCTCCCCGGCCACGCAGGTAAATAAAATGAATAAGGAAACTGTAGTAGCATGCTTGTAAAGTCTGTTCATATTTTATTATATCACCCTTAACTAAGTATTTATGTTTGTTTTCAAGCAACGGTGCAACCGCAGCAATGAATTTAGCCATATTCAACAAACACCACTTCATACTAGGGAGCACATGTCCAATGATAGTGGGGAGCAGAGTACCCATTCTGGTATGTATGCTTCATAATTAGAAATATTTACTTTGATTGTAGATATTTATTTCCTGACTTATACTTATATATTATCTTCTTTAAATGGAAGAGCATGTAGCTTAGGAGGGTGAACTGTGAGAGGAACCAAGTGGACAAGAAATTAACACACCAACTATCACAGCTACACAGACATGTAAAGAGAAATATTGTATTGTTAATCAAAATAATGAAATAGTTATTTCAATTATATTTCAACATATCGATATGATAATTTTCATTGTTGCAGTTCATGCCCCTGCATAGCTACCTCCACACCCTTCTTAGTGACGTACCAGAAGTATGGTACATAAGCGCATGGAAACACAAAAAATAGAAGGACATGGAGCAGGAAATACAATGTCAAAGGATGATTATGATACGCCAATCGTCAATTTTATGAATGTAAAAAAACATAAATCAAAGAAAAACTAGATGTATAAATTCATGACTTGTATTTGGATGTTTATCAATGTTGCTAGTATGAAACATTGTTTATATGAATTACATCATTATGCTTCAATAATTATATGTTCATATGTTTTGATGACTATCCTAGTTATGCATGAATGTCTATATGTTTTCGATATAAACAAAATCATTTGTTGGGTATGGGGAATTGAGAGTGATGTGAGGGGGGGAGGGAGGGGCCATATGAGCTTCCACCTTCACGTGGTTGGCCATGTTCAGTAGAGAATAACCTATTCTCTTAAAAAATATAAGCTCATTAAGGTATGCGACCACTTAAGTTTTTTATAGAGTATTTTACATAACTAAATGTCTGTTTATTTGCTTATATATTATTTACTCATATAAAGAATTTGTCTTTTATGATTCATGCAGGTATTGGTGATGGAAATGCATCTCGTGGAAAAATCTTATCAATTTGTATGGGCTAATGGATCTAACGAAAGGAAAATGATAAGGTAAGGATTTTGACATGTTTTTTAAGGTATAGAACTCAATGTAGAACTTATGGAGACATAGAAATGTAAAAATACAATTTTGATTATTGTTAAGATATTCATAATTTCTAGGAAATTACTAGTATCAAATTAATGTATGAGACCCCTATGTTTCTGGGATGAATAGAGGGTTTATTCATTGTCTCGCAAACAAGCAAGTCTCATACATCAATTTGGTGTCTCACTAGGTTGTGACCTATCAATATATTTTTGAGATATAGGTAATTTTATAAGTCGATGTGCAATAATATATAAACACATAAACATATTTTGATCAAACGTTGAAATATTTCACCTACAAATCTACTTTGGCATGTTTCTAGGACCATTTATCTCCCCATGCATATTGAATTTTATGAATAATTGAGTTGATGAGTTTATGTGATATACGTTGGCTTAATTTTTAATTTATATGAATTTAAGCATGCTTGAGGTTTTGATCTAATGATTGGTACAAGTAGGTTGAAAGGGTGGTCTCCATCAAATTCCACATAAGAGAAGAGGGGGATTATTCCCCCTCTATAATATCTAAGGGACACAAACATTCAAAGAACTTAATTCACTCAATAAGATATATGCTCATTTGATTTGTTGATTGAGGGAATTTGAATTGAGGGAAATTTGTCCCTTGAAACAAGGATCCTTGATTCTAGGGATCCTAGAGACAAGTTCCCTTCAATCAAGGATTGATTGAAGGGTTATTTGTGATATTTTATTATAAGTAGGAGATAGGATGAAGTCAAGTATATTCTAGTTTGTCTTTGGAATAATACTTTCATAATTATGATAGTGAATTCAAATTGTAGAGGACACACTGTTGTCGTGAGTTAAGTTTCTTAATAGGGAAACTACATTTTCGAGAAATTATGGTTTCACCAAGGGTTCTTGTAGATACCTTGAGTAGGTCCCACTCAAGGGAATGAAAAGAACCCTCTTTTCTATGATATTCTCATTTCTATAGTAGTTTACAAGTTCATGTAGTAGTTTCATGCAAGTTATTACAATAGTTTTATTTGCTTCATGTCATTTTATTTCAAGCCATATTAATTATGCAATTTTACCCCCCCCCGCGAACATTTTCTATGCCAGGTAGCATTTCCTTTGAAACTATTGCTAGTTCCTTTGAAATTCCCTCAACATACACATCTTAAGTCATCTCAACCATCTAGGTCTTGGTATCCACATACAAACTGACAATCAAATATTTCTGGGAACAAGTGAATCCGATAATTTTCTTGAAGATAATGGTGACCATTCTTCTTATCAGTTAAATTTTGGGTCTACAACCCCTTCAAACTTTCCAATCAATTAGGACATAACATTCCAACTTGATCCAATTAAATATCCATAATTCAAAGGAAAATACTCTAGTGGAGAACAAGTCCTCCTTGCGTACACATGATCCTTGTTGGGATCTAAAGATGTACTAAAAACAACCTATATGCATCATCCAAAGGTAGGTGTTGGCACACGCATTTTACTTGTTGACTACGTAGGTTCTTACCTTTTGTTTTCAATACACGACCTCCAGAGATGCAACACTTGTAAAGCAACAACAATCATAAAGGGAACGACATTTCTTCTATTCAAATGAATGGCACTTCCTGTAAAGGGAACAACAATCATAACAAGGGGAAAATAGTCATTACATTGGGCCAAACTAATGTTGAATTAATTGCATTGTAGTATTTGCCCAACTATCTAATTTGTCAACCCGGGGTTCGTAAACTGACGAATCACACGCAAAGTATATGCAAGATTGAAGCGGGACTAATATAATATAATGTTTAAACTATGACTTTGAATCATTAATCTAATGCAGGAAATTGAAACACATGACTTCGAATTGAAATTAATCTAGGAATGGGAAATTGCGCAAATAAAATTAATCTAGGAATGAGAAATTGTGTAAATGAAATTAATCTATAAATGAAGAACTACATGAAGGAAAATAAAATACAACATGTGAAGAGTTGAATGGCACAACAACATATGAGAGCTCTCACCAATGAAGAAATCTTATATTACAATAATCAAATCAATCTTCATAAAAGAATAATGAACACATGGAAACAAAAACCACAAATCAAAGCTAAGAATCCCTTTCTTTCAAATCCTACTACTAAATGACTACCAAATCATTACTGACTTACTAGCCCCCATGAAGAGAGAGCACTCTCTTTTATACATGAGAGCCTTGAAGATAAGATAACCATCTCATAATTACAGATCCTCTATTCTCTCAACTATTTTCCCATTATTACAAAATATAATCCCTTCAAATCCTCACACATATCTCTTATATATCTTGGATAAGATATTCCAACCAAATCTCCATGATCTTCTCCTTAGAATAGGCTTGAATTATCTCCTCAAATCTTGAAATGGTGGAGGAAGTATTCGAGAAGTCCTTTTGAATTAATCCTTCTCATATTCCTACACATTACAAATCTCACACATTTTTGAGATATATATGAAAACATGTTTATTTTATAACATTTAATCACAAATTCCCTTTTTAATACTAAAATGAATAAAGTGGAAAATAATAAGTTGAAACCCAAATGTAACTATGAAAATGATGTCATGAAAGGTTAATGGGGCGAAGAAATGTGAAGAATAATGAAGGGAAAGGTGTATGAAAATAGGACATTTATGAGCCCCAACATACCCGCCAACTTAACTTGTTGCATGTCCTCATGCAACCATGCATGCATCTTCCCAAGAAATTTTGGCATCTAAATCTTGGCTTTGAGTGATGATAATGAATGTTTCCAGGATGGGATTTACATGAGTAACAACTGAAATTTTCTTATGGTTGGTTCTTATGTGACAACCATGAATATAAAGAATGTTGGTTCTTGTATTAACAAATTTCATTTCGTTATTTTTTCTCTTGCTGTTATGATAATAATTTGCCCATATTCTTACTGGAAAATATATGCTATCAATGTGCACAAGGAAACATCACTAAGTATAAGAAAGCCCTTTTTTATATATATTTGTGAATAATGCCAATATGTATATCAGTGCTTAAAGCGCAACAGAGTATCATTAGAAAAGAAATGTTGGTAAATGGTACATGAGACGAAAAATGAAATGATGGTAGTGGAAAAATATAGTGATGATAGTGAATAAAGTCCCCTACCCCCCAACTAAATTGGTTGCATGTCTGCATGCAACATGGCATAAATCATAGAAGAAAAAAGGAAAGGAAACTTGGTGAGGGAATTTTCCAAATTATTCATTGCTAGCAGTTGAGGAATTACACTATTAAAGCTTAGAAAATAACATGCCTCCACTTACCCAAAATGTTGATGAACTATGCAATAGGAATATTGCGGATGCAGTTGCTGGAGCATGGAAGATGTCATTGCTGCAAGATCATGTGAAAAGTGACTGTTGTTGTAGCTATGACGGTTGTGATTGTTGGATCAGAGAATGTGAAGTGGAGGAATATGAACTGCAACTTGATGAATCATGGAAAAGAGGAAGTATGAAAGTGGAACTGTGGTACTCTCGTATAGCTGAAAAAAATACAGTTGCAACTGTTGATGGAGTCATGAAAAAAAAGTATAGTCTTCACCTACTGCTAAACCCAATGGTACAATTCTAGTCATGCGAATGAATGTGTCGATGTCGAGCATGAAAATAAGTCATTGGATTATGGGCCATTGATGAATGTCGTTAACTAATGCGAGGAAACTCACCATTGATGTCAATGAGTGCCAAGGTACCCGAGTACATATTGTGAAGTGTGAATGGATGAGTTGATGTTGAGCCACTTGCAAGATTTAACAACCAAGGGACATTGATGTATTCCCATGATTTTAAGTGAGAGAACTTGTTATTAAGGCATGCAAGCCTCTAGGTACTCAAAATGGACTCTAGTCTATATCCCAGATAAGGTGTTGAGATCGATGGGGCAAGACTTGTTGAAAGGTGGGCCTTAAGGAATCCCACATCAGTCAACACGAGTTTGTAAAAAGATCGGTAGGACTATAAATGAAAAGATCTCAGTAGCAACAGTATTTAGGGATAGGAAATGTAGTCATGGAAAGGGGGTTGGATAGTTTTATTCGTAAGGAAAAATAAATGGCAAACTAAAAAAGAGATGTATGTGACTCAGAAATATAGGAGTGTGTGAATTCATGAAGGATGATGCACTGAAAGATGGGCTTCAACACAAGGATGACAAATCTGCTTTGAAGGAGAACTGGGAAGAAAGAACTCATGACACAAAATGGTTTGATGAATGGTCAATGTGTAACAACAAACGCCATGATGTGTAGAACGAGAATTAGCTCCTTCAAGCAGTCAATAAGACATGTTTTTTTCAAAAGTTTTGTGATCTTTGAAAATCACTTCAGCAGCAATATGTGATCAGTCGTGCACCTGAAAAAAACTTAGTACAAATCTTGCATGAAAACTTGTGAGATGTTCAAAAAAAAACATAACATGCAGAAAGAAGTATAAATGTGACAAAGTAAAAATAAAATGTGGTTTTATACCTCTTGTTGTGGTCGTTGTGCATGCTCTTGTTTCATTGTTGATTTCTTTCTTAGCGTAAAATCGCAAAAACATCTTTCCATATTGTTATATATATATATGTGTGTGTGTGTGTGTGTGTGTGTGTGTGTGTGTGTGTGTGTGTTTTATATATATTTTTATAATAAAACAATTTTTTTATTTTTTTTGTTATTATAATTTTTTTTTTTTAAACAAACAAATAATAATAAAAAAAACAAATAAAAGAAAGGTCATCTATACATGCATCAAGAGTCAGAGCAATCGTTATTCAAATAGAAATGATCACCCTCTTTCCTGCAATTTGTGGAGCGGGCATACTTGATGAGCTTAAGTTGCAGGGAAAAGCGCCTAGGGAGATCAGGCCAACTGAGTGCCATTACTAAAAAAAATAGAATTCATTACAGGTGGAAGATGCTTCATGTTCGTCAAAATATTGACTAATACATCCCCAGGTCCATCATTAAAGTGTTCATGTTGATCTTAGTCTTTTGATATTGGACTACTATGCTGGCATTCGGTATGGGAGACTGTGAATTATATCTATCAACATAAATGAAATGGAAACCATCTATGTTGTTCACCACTTGCACCAGCTGAAAACCCTAAATATAAATAGTCGACCGAAGGATATCAAGTCTGCTTTTCCACTTCAAATTTCAACAGTGGCGATATCCTTGTTGAATCCCCCGCTACTCGTGAAGGCGCACAGTCTTCTCTTATTTGTTTTTTTCGTCCTCGCCTTCAGCTTTGTCCTCCCCTTTGAGGCCTTTGCGGGTGTTGGCTTTCCCAGGGTAGGCATTACCATATGCACTGAAAAAAAAAATTACATATGTCCCGCCAACCGACGTCGTTCATTATCTTGATGAGTTTCTTCAGAAGATTGTTGTTGCACCTCGTCTTTATAAAGAGAGATTCGAACAAGTTCGATAGGAGAAATACTAATACCAACCTCTGGAGGTTTCTTTGTAATTGCTTCCAAAATGGGTGAGGAAGCTTCGTTCACCATAAAATTTTCATTCTCAAAGCCTGAAAACATTCTCTCACTCACCACAGAACAAATATAGGGTTTCTTGAAAGCCTATGGTGAACTTCCCCAGATGGGCTGCATAAATCCGTTAAAACTTCTTTCAAAGAAAATTATAATCTAGCCCGATACTTGTTCTATACAGATATGTACACTTTCAACTAATAATTTCAAGAGAAACATATCATCTACCGAAGTTGTTGAGGGTTTCTGGGCCATTTCAACTGCGGTTGGCTTATCAATCAAGCTTCTCTGCTCATCTATTCTTTTAGCAACCACCTCTAGGGATTGAGTAAGGCTTGCAAAGTTAGAAACGACGTGGTCAAGATCTACTTTCCGCCCCTCCAAAGAGATAGATCAGATCCACAACAATGTATCCAATCGACCTGGTGTTGATAACACTCATTCTCTCGTGGCAGACTCGTAACCCCATTTCCAATCACAATCCCTGCATTATGTTAGAAATACACTCAAGATTTACAGGTAGCATATCGTTTTCAATTCTTGGGAGTGAAACAAACCTGACATGGAGGCTAACGGTTTGGAAATGATATCGCCGATATGGAAGAAGATCGTTGCAAGTCACATTAATACAATCAAATTGGATTTAGTCTTGCAACCTCCGGCAGAAAAATTTATGTATTCGGTTGAACGTATTGAAGATACTATGAGGAGATAAACATAAATCTAAAACCGTATTTCAGGGGGTATGGGAAAAAAATGGATCTTCTTACCTCGTCGATCCTTCTCAATATGCACTTACCTGTGCATCCCTTTAGTCAGTTGTTCTACCAAGTCCATTGAATCATGCACCTTCATACCATCCAGATCTGTCATTCGATCTGCGTATCAATCACTAGACCGGAACATTCTAGTTCAGCCAAGCGATTGCAGTGGTTTCTTTGCATTTTATGATATTTTGTTTATTGCAGGGTGATCTCCAGGCATCTACATGATAAGGGATGAAGGAAAAAACATAGCATTGTTGCCAAGCAAATAAAAAATAAACCAGGCTGAAGGTTGAAAACAATAAGAGTGCGGTCGTAACATCGTTTCAGCTTGGAGTTTCATCGTGGAAAAGCGTAACTCTTATCTTGCAATTGCATACCATCTTACTTCTTATTCACTAATTATAATATATATATATATATATATATATATATATATATATATATAAACTTACTGACTGTTTCATTATTTTGATTTGCAGACAAAAGCATGCGCAAATTTTTATTTATTTTTTCTATTATGTTTTCAAAATAAAGAAAAAAAAATATTTTGCAAGCTTATTAAAAATTTATGAGCAAATGGAAGATGAAAAATAGATTAGGAAAAAAAATTATTTTCGTCAATTAATTGATATTCCTTAAATCAATCAGTCATCCTACTTTCTGATCCTCGCGATCACAGGAAACGCGAAGGAGAGCATACTTATTCTAACATATAAAAAAAAACTTGAAAATAAAATCCTACCTACACTACGCTAATTAAAAATGAGAGATTAGTTACATGTAGTCAAATAGCCAATGTAGTCATGCACGCAACAGTAATAAAAATATGTTATCTTTCAATTTCGCAAATGACAGTCGGGAATAAGTATGAACGTGCGAAATTAGCGGTTGAAACTGTAAATTAAAAAAATAAAAAGAAAAACTAAATGAATCTAACCTAGTACTTGCTTGAAACCATCATTCGATCAAGCTTTCGTAGGCGCGTTGTTCCTCTCTCATATCATGTTGTAACTCCTCTTCATCTTCCTCAATCTCCTTTTCAATCTATTGTGCGTCATTGGATGCATAAGAGTCTTCAGATGTTGGATCTTCAATTGTTTCTGGAGGAGTATTTGAGTCTTTGGTCCTTGTCAAGATCTCCTCTTCCTGGGAAGAGGAAATCCCAACATATTCCAAGATCTGAGTGAGTAGATCCAAGATGAAATTCATTGTTAAACCATGTTAAAAAAAGGATTCTTACAGCACCCAAATCAAAATGAAAAACTTAAAAAACACTCTTGCTAAAACACAAAAAAAATACTCTTCATAGTTGCGGAAATTAAACGCTCTTGATAGTTGGTAGGGGTAGTGAGGAATATACACTGAAGTAGCTCTATTACCCTTAGACCCAACACATGTAGATCACACTTGCAGAAATTAAACACTCTTGCATTAATTGAAATTTGCAGAAATTGAAACTACTCTTGTGGAAATTGAAATTTGCTGAAATTGAAACTACTCTTTTGGAAATTGAAATTTGCAGAAATTGAAATTACTTTTACCTAGTTGGTACGGAGAACATGAGGAGTCTCCTCTCATGAGATTCTATGACCCCTTACCAACACGTCTAGATCACACTTGCATGAATTAAATACTCTTGCATAAATTGAAATTACTTTTACCTAGTTGGTAGGGAGAACATAAGGAGTCTCCTCTCACGAGCTTCTATGACCCCTTACCAACACGTCTAGATCACACTTGCATGAATTGAAATGAAACATAAACTAATACCTCAATCCATCGTGCTTCATCGAAAACTATGCCAAAATGTTGGGCTCTAAAGATGTCCTAAAAAAAACCTCTATGCATCAACCAAAGGTAGGTGTTGGCACAAGCATTTTACTTGTTGCCTACGTAGGTTCTTACCTTTCATTTCCAATACCCAGCCTCTAGATATGCAACACTTGTAAAGGAATGGAAATTGTAAAGGGAACAACAGTTGTTCTATTCAAATGAATGACACTTATTGTAAAGGGAACAACAATCGTAACAAGGGTACAACAATCGTTACATTGGGCCGAACTAATGTTGAATTAATTGCATTGTAGTATTTTCCCAACTATCTAATTTGTCAACCTAGGGTTCGTAAACTGACGAAGCACAAGCAAATTATATGAAAGATTGAAGTGGGACTAATCTAATCTAATGTTTAAGCTACGATTGAAATTGAATCATTAATCTAATGCAAGAAATCGAAACACACGACTTGGAATTGAAATTAATATAGGAATGGGAAATTGCGCAAATGAAATTAATCTAGGAATGAGAAATTGCGTAAATGAAATTAATCTAGAAATGGAGAACTACATGAAGGAAAATAAAATACAACATGTGAAGAGTTGAATGGCACAACAACATATGAGAGCTCTCACCAATGAAGAAATCTTATATTACAATAATAAAATCAATCTTCATAAAATAATAATGAACACATGGAAACAAAAACCATAAATCAAAGCTAAGAATCCCTTTCTTTCAAATCCTACTACTAAATGACTACCAAATCATTACAGACTTACTGCCCCCCATGAAGAAAGAGCACTCTCTTTTATACATGAGAGCCTTGAAGATAAGATAACCATCTCATAATAACATATCCACTATTCTCTCAACTATTTTCCCATTATTACAAAATATAATCCCTTCAAATCCTTACACATATCTCTCATGTATCTTGGATAACATATTCCAACCAAATATCCATGATCTTCTACTTAGAATAGGCTTGAATTATCTCCTCAAATATTGAAATGGTGGAGGAAGTATTCAAGAAGTCCTTTTGAATTAATCCTTCTCATATTCCTACACATTACAAAGCTCACACATTTTTGAGATATATATGAAAACACCTTGATTTTCTAACATTTAATCACAAATTCTCTTTTTAATACTAAAATGAATAAAGTGGAAAATAATAAGTTGAAACCCAAATGTATTTATGAAAATGATGTCATGGAAGGTTAATGGGGAGATGAAATGTGAAGAATAATGAAGGGAAAGGTGTATGAAAATAGGACATTTATGAGCCCCAAAAATCCTCTTCTTCAATGGCCCAAACTAGTGATCTCCCTCTAAGTACAAAAGAATATGATCCACCCTTCTAATAATTAAAGCGTCCAAGAAACCATTCCCATGAGAGACCATATGGTTGTATGACCATAGGACTCCCAACTCTACCTACATGCTCTCTACCCCTTGTGCAACTCCATATGGTCGCAGGACCTTGTGCCCTAATGTGTCATTCTCCCTATGTAGATCTCTCTCCTCGTGCCCTTGAGTGGATCCAAAATTCAACTCATAGGTTATGTTGAAAGTTGATCCTTCCTCCCTAATAAGATAATGGCTCATTGTGTGTTGGACGAAAGGGTAGGCAACTCCATTTTGGGATGTCTTCTTCACTCTAGGTTGAGGCCCAAGTTTCTTGTTAGGTGTAGTTTGCGGTTTGAAGCACCTAGCTTGGGATTTATAGTGGAAGTTAGTTAGATTTGAACCTGGGTCTAGACTAAATAATATCAACTAGTTATCAATTCCCCTAAATATAAAAAAACATGCTTGTTACACACCTAGTCCTTACGATTGGCTCTTTGTGATAACCCATCAGCACACAACTTTTCCTTGATAATAAAAAATAAAGAAGAGACCACATCACTACATTGTAGAAACACTATACTAACTAATTTGAACCTTTTAATTCAAATCATATATTCATTCTTTGAGATTAAGAGAGTAACTATGAATTTCTCTTGTCATTGGTCATGCACCAATGTGGTTATCCTTATATATCAAAGCATCTATGCATGGTTTGAAATTCAATTTTTTTGTTCTTCAATGACATGTAAGAGAATTAACTAAGATATTAACTAATAATTCTTCAGTTTCAATATTTTACAATATTAGCATAAAGACAATGAAGAGTCTAATTCATTTAGTTGAGGAGCATAAAAGAAGGATACAATATCCTATCAACATTCATTTAGACCAATTTGGCATGTCAAAAATGTGTTAAGAACCTTTGATGAGGGAGGGTAACCAACTTCCTTCTTGATTTTCCCTTTGAAATTCAATCTGACCATCACACTAATTAGACATTGATGGAGAGTTTAACAATGTGAATTTCTTTGCATCATCTGGTGATATTGAATGGATTGACTCTTTTTTCTTATTTGAATTATCTAATGCATTCCTCCTCTTCATCCCCTCTAGGGAGTTTTTGGGTAAGGAGACTATCGAAAAAGGGTTTGATTCATGATTTATTGTATCCATGTCTACACCACCACCCCCTGTGGATTGGAAAAAGTCCTTTACAATACCACATGTTTGGGTACCTCTAGAATATTTTTTTTCATGGAACCCAAAAGACATTCTTTGAGTTTTCATTTTTTGATTCTTTCCAACAATAAGATTTGTTATTCTTCTGCCTATTATATTGAAAATCCTTTTCCTTCAGAGAGGAAGTTGCTACATGCCCATGCTCAAAAAAGACTCTACAACAAAAACCAATATGTTCATAGTCTAGTCAATGTGTTCCATGATTTATTTGGTTTTTTATCTATCTTCTTCTTCCTCTATTGCATAAAGTTCTTAAAAGTGTTTCCTAGTTTCTTCTTTCACTTCTGTGAAATCTTCTATCTTCTACCCTCTTTCTAAGTACATTATTTTAATTGTATTCCTATGCCCCCACACTTTAGCGTTCTTGTGAAAGAAATAAGTGTTTTTATCTCCTGCTTTCAACCAAAGGCTCCACGATCTTAATCACCATTCCTCTTCCTCCTTTCTAAAGACTGCATGCAAATTTTGGCTCGTGTCTCTTTATTCCTATAACATGTGTTCAATGACCTCCTCCTCTTCCATTTGTTTTTGTATTTGTTCTAGTTGTTTTTTACATTGTTTCATTTCTTGCTCTATAGGAATATATAATATTTTAACCCAATATTTCATAATCTGTTTGACTACCTTTAGTTTAGATTCCTAGATATAGTTCGGAGACCCTGTAATTGGTTTCTCTCAAGTATCCTCTATAAGAGCCATAACTTCCCCCTTTTGAAGCTAGAGAGGGTTAAATCTAAAAGGAATGGGCCCAAAATTTTCTAAGGGTTCAAAGGTTAGACCAATAATCTTATGATCAAAGACAACAAAATGTATAATTTTAGAAGAGATAATATAATTAGATATTAAAAATCACTATGAATGAAAAACCTATCCAAACGAGACGCAATGAAACTAGGATTCACTCTTTTGTTACTCCAAGTATACTTTCCTTTGGTTGGTTCTACATCTGAAAGATCCCAATCATAAATTAAGTCCTCCATTCTTTCTCTCATGGGGTCATGAACTATATTACCTCCCTTTTTCTCTGATTTTATCAAAATAGTGTTGAAATCCTCAACCACAATGCTAGAGTTTGGACCATACTTTTTTCCAACCACCTGTAAGGAATCTAAGAAACCAATTTTTATGGGTATCTCACTGGCATGTAGACATTAATAAGGGTAAAGGATATACATAAATTTTGAATATGAGTCAAAATCCAATGTTGCAAGCTTCAAGATGTTTCAATTTAAATTTTAGTTTTGTCTCGTAGAGTGATTATTCATTTGGATGCTCCTTTTGAAACAATTGCTATCTCTTTGTTGTTTTATTCCAAATATTTTTCCCTATTTGTAATTCTTCTACTTCCTCCAATTTAGTCTCTTGAATAACAATTATAGTTGGTTTTTCTACTCTTATTAGATCTCTGAGAGCGTCTTCCTTACTTTTTCTACCTAAAGCTCTGCAATTCCAAGACAACACTATCATACTTACACTATAAAAGGAGGAGCACCTATCGAGGGATCTATAGGTGTTTGAGCTTCGTGATCCATGCTTCTTTTTCCTACAAATACATCCTCTAATGTTTGTTGGATCCCCATTGACTTATTTATATTTTTGGTTTCTCCTCTCTTTTCTTTGTGATATTTCCTTCCTACTTTTTTGGTTGATTTTTCTTCTTGTATCTCCCCTTATTCTAGATCTTGTTGTGATTTTCTTCTTGTTACTATCTTCCCTTGTTGAATAGGATCTTTCATAGCAGTGGGGTCTTGTTCCTCTTGCCTCTCATCTTCTAATATTTCCTCCTCTATTTGTTGGGGATGACACGTTATTCCTCTTTTTAGTTGAAAATCCAGCCATAATTTCATCAATTCTCTCATTTCCATTTATTTATTCTATCATTCTCATGTTTATGAAAAAAAATATCATTCCATGCCCTCCTTGCCAATCATCAATCAATCTGAAATTAACAATAACTAGCACTATAAAAGGGTAAATTTATGATGGGAAATATATGGTTTTAAGAGAGCATAAGGTTAGGAAAGTTAGAAACCTTCACCCATTGTGTATTTTCCACTATTTGGATGCTTGAGAGACAAGCATTAAATTCTTGCAGGGAATTTCTAGAAAGCATTCAATATATTGGGATCTTTCTACTCACACTAAAGAGAACTAGAGGAAATATTATCCCTCATGAGTTCTTGGGCAGAGAAAGGGAAAATATTCCTTGTATTATGTGGAGCAATGGAAGATATTACCATGGCTATTTGACAACTGGATGAGGTGCCTAGATTTCTTTTAAAAATCTTATTGGCCAAGCATTAGATCAAGTGTGTTGGCTTGAGTGAGCTAGAATCTTGTAGCTTGGTTCCTTCACCCTAGTGGCCTCATAGCCCATATTGAGGATGGTATACAAGTTGGATTTCTATGGTTGGGTGTAAAATTGCTCATACACAACAAGTTCCTTGCACATATTCATGTTAAAATACAAGTTCTCTATTCTTATTTATGAATTTGTAAAATGGATGTTGTTTTATGTTAGAAAAATATATATGATTGCATGCTAATGTGTGTGTTTGATTAACTATTAACATAGGCACTAGCCTACCATGAAATAGTTATTCTATGCTAGTAAATTTCAATGCATTCCATTAATTCACATTGTACAGAAATTTTTAACCAATTTTAGGCTTTCATGGGAGACATGCCTTTGTTTTTCAAGGTGAGTGGATCTATGAGGCCAGAATTTAAATGCCCTGATTCGTGGCTACCTATCGCATGGTTATGAGTGTTGGGTGAGTATGCTACACTTTTTTTTATGGAAAACAATTATGAGAAGGAAATATATAGATAATTTAAGCATTGAAGAGTGGATTAGGAGTATAAGGAAATCAATTTTAGGAGGTATGGTTTGCTAGAAGGATTTTTTGGAATCCTATCCTCTCATAGGAAAACAAATTCCATGGTTTATAGGAAATGGTCAACAAGTTCGCATTAGAATTGACCCCTCAATTGGAATTATGGAAGTCCCAAGACTATCCCACCTTCTAGTTGAGACCCTTCACACTAAAAATGAGTTATTCTTAGCAATTTTTTATGAAAGGGACAAAGTGAATAGAAAAACCATAGGATGGAAGGGAGTATATGAGATAATTGTATTCAATAACATGTCAAAGTAATGTAACCAATATGTAGAGGCCCTATAGGAAATTTGAATTCTACTTGGGGATCATCTATACATATTGGTATGGGTAATAAAAAACGTGGGAGGAGATTATCAATCCAAACAAGGTATATTGCAACAATGCATAATATGAAAAGGACTAAAACTTGGAATTGGAATCTTATTTGGAAATTATAAGCCCCAACAAAGACAAGATTATTTCTCTGCCAACAATAAGATTTGTTATTCTTCTTCCTATTAGATTGAAAATCCTTTGCCTTCAGAGAGGAATTTGCTACATGCCCATGCTAAAAAAAGACTCTACAACAAAAAACAATGTTCATAGTCTAGTCAATGTGTCCAACTACAATTATTGTCCTCCAATACAATTTTTCCATGAATACCTTTGCACAATTCTACGTAAATGTAGATTTGGGCATAAGTTGAGGATGTCACCCTCCCTAATTTTGGATAGTGTACCCAAAGTCTTATGGTCACAACAGATTCAATGCCCTTGTATTCCATAATGACACTGAGAAATCTTACCCAAATTACGACCTCTGAAAATTACCCCAAATGTAAGTTGAATTCAAGAAAACATAGCTTTATAAAGAGCCCTACATTATACATGAACCAATTAGAGTCATCTGTAAGTTTTAAACCTGTGAAGTAAAGAAATGCATATAGATTCTTAAGCAATACAGAAATTAATCAATGGCTCATACACAGAATACACAGAGATTTTATACCGGAAACCCTCAACCGGGAAAAAACTTTCTTCTATTCATTATATCGAATTTCACCATTTGCCATACAATATATACAATGTTTTTAGGTATTCCGTAGATACCAAAACCCTAATCCCTTAATCCGGGATTAATTTACAAATCCACTAAAAATAGCAAAAACCGCCCAAAAAAAAATTTGGGGCGTTGCCCTGGGATACCACCCATTGCCGAACCTTGCGCGTAACCAGGGGGGGCATACCTGCCCCCCCCCCCCCCCCCCCCNGGGACCCCCCTAGGAAAGTGCCCGGCACACACGGCAGAGCTCTATTGGTAGGGATCGTCAGAAGCAGTTGTCATATCTAACGCGCCCACACACACACCCATGCAAAGAATATAACACATACCCAACATTCTCCCACTTGTTGTTTTCTTTGCATCCAGGGGTCCAGGGGATTATATAGTCAACAATCCAAGGAAGCAATGCCCATTGTTTCTCTACACCAGGAGAACTTTTCTCTGCTCATAGACTTTGTCAATGAATCTGCAACATTCTTCAAAGTGTCAACCTTTTCCAACAACACCTTATTTTCCTCAACCATGTCTCTCACAAAGTGATACTGAACATCAATATGCTTTGTCTTCAAATGATAAGTTGGGTTCTTTGCCATGAATATTGCACTCTGACTATCACAATCTAATCTCATTGCTTATTGTACCAACCCAATACCTGAACACAATCTTTATAACCATACTGCTTCCTTGCTTGCATGAGTGGCTACCATGTATTCAGATTCTGTAGTTGAGAGTGCCACTATAGCCTGTATTTTGCTCATCCAACTGATTTCTCCTCCAAATAGGTTAAACACATACCCACGTGTAGATCTTCTACAATCTAGATCTCCAACCCAGTCTGCATCAACAAATCCATGTATGTCCACCACTCTATCTAATCTCGGTCTTCCTTGGTAGCACAATCCATAACTGGTGGTGCCACGAAGATACCTAAAGAGCCTCTTTACTGCTGTCCAATGCTCCTTCTCTGGTTTTGACATATACCTGCTCAAAACTCCCACTGCATGTGAAATGTCCTCTCTAGTACAAACCATTGCATACATCAAACTACCAACTGCACTGGCATATGGAACATGGGGCATGTCCTCTTCTTCTTCCTGTGTCTTGGGACATTGATCTGTAGATAACTTTACACTTATAGGAATAGGAACCTTGACCATTTTAATTCCATGCATATTAAACCTCTGCAATATCGTCTCAATATATTTTCTTTGATTCAACCAGAGTTTCCTGTTTTCACGATCTCTTTTAATCTCAATTCCCATAATGAAGTTAGCAGCACCGAGATCCTTCATGTCGAATTTGGAGGATAGCTGCGATTTCACCTCCTTGATAACATCCATGTTATTTCCTACCAACAACATGTCATCAACATACAACACTACATAAATGAAGTGATTACCAACTTGCTTGGAATATACACAGTGATCATCCCTACTTCTTACAAATCCCAATCCAAGGATGTATGTGTCAAACTTTTGGTACCACATCCTAGGTGATTGCTTCAAACCATATAGTGACTTCTTTAGCTTACAGACCAACTCTTTCTTTCCCTTCACTACAAAGCCTTATGGTTGCTTCATGTAGATTTCTTCTTCTAGATCCCCATGTAGGAATGTTGTCTTCACATCCATTTGTTCCACTTCAAGATCAAAAGCAGCAGCAATAGATAAAAGAAATCTAATAGAAGTTAACTTAGCAACAGAAGAAAAGATCTCACCAAAGTCAATTCCCTCTACCTGGGAATAACCTTTTTCTACTAACTGAGCTTTGTATTTCTCCACTTTACCTTGTGCATTAAACTTCTTCTTGAGCAACCATTTGCTACCAACCAATTTTCTTCCAGCTGGAAGCTCAACTATATCCCATGCCTCATTCTTATCCAAGGCATCCATTTCTTCAACCATGGCCTTCTTCCAGAGTTTACTATCCTCTGAATTCACTGCTTCCCTAACAGTTCTGGGATCATC
>ML785766.1:508131-527256 GCA_009831015.1 Picea engelmannii | reverse complement strand
AGAGAGAGAGAGAGAGAGAGAGTAAAGGAAAAGGTAAACAAATTATAGCCCAAAGAAACTTTAAAAAGGTGGAAAAAACCCAAAAAATTTAAAAACATATATAAAAAAAACCCAATTTAAAAAAACCTAAAATAAAAATTTTAATACAAAATTTTTAAAAAAAATAACAAAAAAAAGTTAAAACACCTTAAAATTACAATATGTGTGTGTGTGTGTGTGTGTTATATATAACATTTTTTTTAGTAACCTAGAGTCTTTGTATTACTGATAGGGATAAAATATACGAAACAAATTTATCGTTGACCTGCCCACTGGGAAACCAGACCAACAACAAAACATAATATTGTCATTCAACATCTGTTTGATATATCTAAGGTCTATGACTGATAAACTAGAATAGGAATAACTCCTAGTTCCTCTATGAGAACTTCTATCCTTATTTAAGTTACTAAGCAGAGGTGGTAATCCCAAGCCTCGCTGGTATTTAAACAAAAACCATAGAAGGAACATCATAGAAATTAGCTAATGTTGTGGCCTGTTGTCGTTGGGACTTGGGGCTGAGCGTAGTCTAGGTTGGACAGATCCATGCCGACCATCTTGTCCTTGATCAAATTCATCTTGTGGTCAACCAACTTGATCTGGAGCTACATGTCATTAAGTTGCAAAAGGACCTCTTGGTGAGCTTCATGGTGGTCTAGCAGAACTCTTCTCATCAAATTTTTCAAGTGCCAGTAGATGTCCATCATTTTTAGGTATTACAATGCCTGGCCACAGATAAATCCAGTGTCAGGAACCCATGAGTTGGTTGTCTCCTTCACCTCGTCGTTCGAGATGAAATTCCTTAAGACCCGAACATCCTCCTCGCCCGCGTCCATTTCCGGTTGAATTTCTGGAGGGGTGGATGAGTGATAGCTCTTCGCTAAATTATCAGCTGCATCCACCAAATGAAATCCTGACCCGGTTCTGGGTTGGCGAGAGGTTCCCCCTCGTCCACTATAGGAAGAGTTTCCCCGAGCCATGTAGAAGAAGGTGGAGAAATGGAGCGTAGAGTGCAGGAGTGACAAAGGTGAGAGAGTTCCCACTGTAGAATGCAACAGAGAAGATGTGAAGGAGTAGGAGAGAAAGGAAGAAATAAACCAACAATAATGCAACTAGAGGGAGTCACAAATGACATAACTATCAAGTTCCAAGGCCCATAAATGGAGAATGTTGCGATGATTTGCAGAGATATGGGCCATATTGGACATCAAACTCCTTTGCTTCGCCATCTTTCCAAACCTCATGCGAAGGACAATGGGCTCAAGATGGTAGGGAGTGGGAAGAGACATGACATGAGAACGAGGACAAGGTTACTCAAGTGCGAGGCGGATACAACAGAAGGTAATGAGTCGCATTAGGAGGTGAGGTGGAGGATCAAGGTTGCTAGCAGGTGTCCATAGATAGAGAGGCCAAGTGGGTGGGGGGGTCGGGGACCCACCAACGCTTGGATAACGTCTCTTACACCCCGTGCGGGGGATGTTTTATATATATTTAAAACATATATGTTATATGTTATATATATATAACATATATGTTATATATTTTATATAAATTTGATTTTTTTTTTAGATATTTATGAACTTGTTTTCGTTTAAATTTTATTTTTTAAGGTGTTTTAACTTATTTTTGTCAAATATTTTTTTATTTTAGATGTTTTTTTTAATAAATATTTTATTGAATTTTGTTTCTTTTTGAGTTTTTTTAGTTTTTTTTTCTCATTTTTTTTCTTTTTATTAAGTTCGAAGGGATTTGTTTTTCTTCTTTTTAACAAAAATCGTATTTTTTTAAAAGTTATTGTTTTCGAGCGAAATTTTAATTTTTTTTCATTTATTTTTAGTTTTTCTTTGTTTTTCACCATTTTGTTAAGTTTTGTTGTCGTTTTTTTTTTAATTTGGGTTTTGAATATATTTATTTAAATGTGTTTTTGTCTTCGTTATATATTTATTTAAATATTTGTGAAGATTTTATCTTTTCTCTTTATTTATTTTTTAATGTAAATTTAAGAAAAGAAAAAAAAATAGTAAATAAATTTCCAAGTGACCATTTAGGATCCAATTTTGGGTTTTTTATTTTTGTAGGGATTTGTTGTCAAGGCCACAGTTTCAATTAGGTCATAATTTGCAGCGATTTTAACATTTAGAAAAAAACATTTTTCTTTAGGTAGCGTCACGTTTTTATTTAAGTGTTGATTTTAAGGTTTTTCCAAGCAACTATTTTATGTTTTAAGGCCATGCGTGAAAAAAAATTGTAATTTTGACCTGGTTAGAAAAATTGGTGCTATTGGTAGCACCACTTTTTGATTTGTGGGTTGATTTTAAAGTTTTTTTGAGCAACCATTTTATCCTTTAAGCCCATGCTTGAAAAAAGTTGTAATTTTAACTCAGTTACAAAAAATGGTGCTACCGGTAGCACCATTTGATCCTTTAAACCCATGCTTGAAAAAAGTTGTAATTTTGACCCAGGTACAAAAAGTGGGTTGATTTTCATGTTTTTTATGCAAAAATATGGGTTTTAAGGGCTAGAGTTATCATTTTGAGGTCACAATTCTCATTAAGTTGGTAACTATGTTTTTAACCAGAACGACTTAAATCCTTTTGTTCTTCTTCTCAGTTGGAGAGCCTCACGTGCTCCTCCTCTTTATCTCTGCATATTCAGGTCACACACCCCTTGTGGGCTTGGTCTCTTTCTTTTCTTCTTTCATGTTTATTCTTGCACACATTTTTCATCCTTGGGAAGGTTATAGGCCTGTCCTGTTCCTTCTGTCAAAAGAAAACTCAAGTCAGTCTGGGCTTGCAGGAAAACTGCACTTTGTGGTACTTCGGGATGACAATTTTTCTGTCTCCTCAGCCAGACCCTCCATGCTTCTGTTCATGGGGGTAGTTGATTGTTCAACCATCAGTCCTTCTTTCATTAAATGATTCTCCCTTGGAATCTGGATGAGGATTATTATTTCAACAAAGAGAATCCAGGTCATTTGACATCATGAACCCTCTCTATAGTTTCCTCACTCTTTCATGTAGTGATATCATGGCCATTATTCCAAGGCTTCAGCCCCACAGTCAGTCATTGACAATCTAAACAATAGTACATTTACATTGTACACATGTCATAGCATGGTAGTCATAATTAATGATTAATTACAAGCTGGGGGAAAACAGAGGTGTTACAAATACTATGTGGATGGATTATAACCAAATTAATCTTTGGGTAGTTACATGAGGTATTCTCCAGCTATTTATAAGAAAGAAAATTTAATTTAATTTTAAATTTAATTTTCAAAGGGACGTGTATTTTTGGATCAATTTAATATTACTATAAAAAGACACAATAATAGACACACATATTTTTCTCTATCACAAGTGGGAAGTGATCTAAGGAAGAGACTGGAGTTTCTAAGTAGTTGAACTTTTTTTAGTGTAATTACGTAGTGATGTTCTAGAGTTTAATAAATTAATATTGTTGGAAGTAATTACTACTTGCGGAAAATTGTTCTTGTCTAATTTAACACTAGAAAATCAACATAGTTAGTCGTATGACATCGAGTATATGATGGATGTGTGTTCGTAAAAGATGTGTCATTTTTAGGGTCACTATATATAGTTGTGCACAAAATAAATTGATCTCCTCTAGGAGATGCTCTTTGTTGTTCTTGTTTCTTGTTACAGGAACGTCACAGGTAATAACTATGAGAAGGAGCCATAATGACAGTCACAGGAAGCAACATGAAGTAATACTATCGAGACATAGAGTTGTGCACATCCATGTAATGAAGAAGAAGAGGAGGACATCACATGTAGAGGGAGTGTTGATATGTTATGTAATTTTGGAATTTATTCTTAAGTGTTAATGTTCCAACATCGGGCTAACATTCTCTCGGGATTGGTCATGGTAATTTGACCAATGGAGAATGGACCTAGCATAGTATTATAAGGACATAAGACTCAAATGTGTGACTTTCGACATCCGGAAGGACTAAAATTCTTCCTGTGGCACAGATGGAAACATGATCTGGAAGAATGATCCTTGTAGTCACAGAACACTATGTTGAGTATGTGACAATTGCGGGACTCAGTGTGTATATTGAAGAAGGATTTATATGGATTAAAGAAGGCACCCAAAGTATGGTATGGCGTGATCAAAAATTTACTGATGAGCTTAGGATTTACAAAGAGAAGTGTAGATCCTAAGGTTGTGGATGATGGTCCAGTAATACTACTATTGTATGTGGATGACCTATTTCTAACAGGTGTGGAAAATCTCATCTGAGAGTGTAAGAGAAAAACGTGTTGTTAAGTTTGAGATGAAAAATCTTGGGATGATGCATTAGTTTTTGGGTCCCGAGGTATGGCAGAGACAGAATGAGATCTTTCTTAATCAAGGGAAGTATATAGTATAAATCCTGAAGAGGTTCAGGATGTTGGATTGCAAGGAAATGGCTACACCTATGGTATCAAATCTGAAGTTGTTGCAGGATATGACTTTAGAGACTGTGGATGTTACTTTATACAGGAATATGGTGGGTTCATTGATGAACTTGATGAACACAAGACCGGATATATGTTTTGTTTTGAATGTCCTGAGTCAATATATGGAGCAGCCCAAGTAGGTTCATTTGGTTGCAGCAAAACTTGTGATGAGGTACCATAAGGTTACATTGGATTATGGTCTCACGTATGTGATAGACCATGAGTTGGGGTTATATGAATATTTAGATTTATATTGGGCTAGCAATATTCCTAATTGGAAGAGTACTTCGACATATTTCTTTAGTCTAGGATACAATATGGCTTCATGGAGCTGTAGGAAGCAATTGTTTGTAGCACTTAGTACGACTGAGGAAGAGTATGTGGCAAGATGTGTAGGAAGTCGTGAACCAATATGTCTTTGGAAATTGTATACTATTGGACTGAATTTGAATTGTAGGTAAGACCTACAAGAAGAGGATGATGAGACTTGTTCTAGAGGACAAGTGATGAAGTCAACAGGTTGAATATTCAATTGATATTCAGTGCTCAAGAGAGAGTTGGACGGTCAGTTCCAAAGGGAGATGGGTACTATAGTAAGGAGTAAGAGGATCCGTCAAATGTAGGAAGCAGTCATGTGTGGCACTTGGTATGGTTGAAGATGAGTATTTGGTAGCATGTGCAGTAGCAGTGTGGCTTCAAGAACTCATGTCTGGGTTATTTGGTCTCTGACTGGAGGAAACCTACACTTGGTGTGAAAACCAGATTGCATGAAGTCTTCAGAGAACCCTGTGTTCTATGACAGGTCGATCATATCAAGATCAGATATTACTATACCAGGGATATAGTGCAGAACGGAGCAGTGAGGCTCCAGTTTCATGACTACAGAGGATCAAGTTGCGGATGTTTTTACCAAGCCACTGTCGAGGATGAAGTTTGAGTACTTCAGGGACAAGCTTGGTGTGGTACCTCTTTAGAGGGAGTGTTCTCATCCATCATGAAAAGGGTTGGCACTGAGACATGAGTGAACATGATCAGGTATTGATGCATCACAGGGAGTGGATATCCTGGTGACATGTTGTAGCTATTGAGAGATACCCATAGACCTTGGTTTAATGGGGTGAAGTCATGTTGCACTATGATAGGTGGACCTCATCCAACATGAAAAAGGGTTGGAACTAAGACATGTGGAACTCATCCATCATGAAAAAGGGTTGGCATTGAGTGTTCTCATCCAACATGAAAAAGGGATGGCACTAAGACAGTTGGAACTCATCCAGCATGAAAAAGGGTTGGAACTTAGACAAGAGTGCACATGATTAGGTACTGACGCATCACAGGGAGTGGATGTCTAGGGGACATGTTGTAGCTATTGAGAACTACACATAGACCTTGGTTGCATGGGGTGAAGTCATGTTGCACTATGGATATTCGAGGTCGTATAGATTCACATGTTCAACAATCAATGGATGTGAGCTTGTGTGGTATTAGACTTGGAGTTTGTGTCTCGTGGAAATGACACTTGGTTGCTTGACACTTGGTACAGAAGGGAGGAATGAGGATCCAATATGATGCAGAAGGGTGCAGTGAGGCTCCAATATGTGGCTACCGATGAGAAGGTTGTGGATGTGCTGACAAAGTTGTTTTCAAGGATGAAGTTCAAGTACTTCAGGGACAAGATCGACGTAGTCTCTCTTCAGAGGGATTGATGGCTTTAGATGTTATCACAGGGTAGTGGATGTCACGATGACATGTTTTAGCCATTAGATAGCTACCCATCGGCCCTAGATTCATGTTGAATATACGAGGTACATATGTTATTGCAGGGTATTGGATGTCATGCATAAGATATCCAAGTTTTCTGTGGGAAAAACAATAGTCTCATGATGACATGTTGTGGCTATTGGAGTGCTACCCACCGGCCCTAGATGCATGTTGTGAAGTCACAAGGGTGCATGTGATGAGGTACATATGCATTGCAAGATAGTAGATTTCCTGGGTACATGTTGTAGTTATTTGAGAACTACCCACATGCCTTGGATGCATTGGCCATGAATTCACAAGGGTGCACATGATGAAATACATATGCACTGTGAGGTAATGGATTTCATGGTGATGTGTTGAAGCTATTTGAGAGCTACCCATAGGTAATATTCAAATGTAATATTTAGAGGTGATCTTGGCATAATGTAGAATGTCTCCCTCACCAAGAGGGAGTGTTGATGTTTGGGAAGCATCAGAAAGACATTCTACTAGATTTATAATTAATAATATGATTATTATATTATCAAGAAATATATTATATCTATAATATAATATACAGTACAAATATATTTATTACCAAAGGGACACATCTCTTCATGGATGGTCACCATAGTCACCATATGTTCTTTATATATAGAACACTCATCATTGTAATAATATATTCACATACAATATCATCTATTATGAAAAACCAACAGATAATTCTCCTAATACTTCACTCCCTAGATTTATCTTGCCATCACCTTTTAAACCAGAATCACTTGAAGATGCAAATTGAGTTATTGAAATAATATAAATTTCAATAAGAGGCTTCGTTTCTTCTCCAATTGAGCTTAATTATACTTATGTTTGTGAGTCTATCTTTTTCCTCTTAGATGGAGGTTCATGCTGATCAGCCTCCATTGGATTATCTACCACTTTCCTTTATAATTCTTCTTTCTCTGAAGTCTCCATTATGAATTCAGCTTCTCTGTTCACTTGGTCATCTTCAATCTTGATAACTGGAGAAGCTAGTAGACTATATTTGAATGGTTCATTCTGAAAGTTCTCTTTCTTTGGTGAACTTAAGCTTTTATTATGAATTAGTTGTTGAACTTCTTCCCAATATTATTTACTTGCTAACCTTTCTCTTCCCATTTCTACATGATGGAAATAAGGTAAAATACAAACTCCATGTCTCATGTTATAAATCACATGAAAATGATCATATTTCCAAGGATCATCTTGTTCTAATTTGAAACTTCTCATAATATTTTCTATGATATCTAGAGTTGATTTGGTTTTTACTATAAAAAATAAAGCTTCTCCTGGTAACTGAAGAAGAGTATTCTTACTTTTTGAAGAAAAATGAACATAATCCAAGATTAGTCTATATCTTGGAAATTCCAAATAAAAAAAAATGGAGTAAGAAAGACTTGTATCCTATAAGGTTTTGAATCAAACCCATGAATCCTTAAAATTGTGTGATTTTTTTAGATATACCAATCCCCAACCTTTATTTTTTATCCTAGTTGTAGGGAAGTTTTACATTTAGTAATTTTTTTTGGGGGGGGGCTTGTTATGAATCAGAACATATGAAATGGACATTACCTAATCAATAAAATTATTATAACCATCTTTTCTACCATGATTTTTCACAGCACTAGTCCATTTAGTAACTGGAAGAAAGTTTCCTTGTTGGTCTACTTTCTTGAGGTATATATGCTTGAAATGAATTGATTGTCGGTGTATCAAAGTATAGATTGAGTAATATTGGTACCTAAAACTTTTCCATTCTTCAAAAAAAATTAACTTCTCATGGATAGTATCAGAAAGGTAGCCAACATAATTGAATTTGGTGGATTTAGATATTTTCAAGATAAAACCTAAAATAGTCCCATCAACCATAGTAACACTATCATAGCCAAGGATCAAGAAAACCATGGTCATAACTTCCTTGGTTGATTCTTTGAACAAGGATGACTTCAGTGAAATATTTAACTCTATTCCATTTGGTGCAATTAACAAATATGTCATGAAAATGAGCTTTTTTGAAGTTGGTAATGAATTGAATTTTTGAGCAAGGGTTTGTTCATATCTCTTCCTATCAAGGAATAAATTCAAAATCCTAGGGTCTTCTTGAAATAATTATTAGTATTCCTTCTATGTTTTTATATAGGTGGTACTCTTTCTCACTCAAATATTCAATAAACTTGTTCAAACATAAATGCATTCATAACAAGAACACTAGTGAGTGGAACAGGTGGTAAAAAATTGATCAAATAATAAATGAATTTTAGAAAGGATGATAACCTTACATGAAATAATAATTACATCCATTCCATCGAATACATTCATTCAGTTAATGAGAAAATGTATTCAAAGTAAGACTCATAGACATAAAATAAATGTGGTGGTCCATAAATCAGAGAACTTTAAACGAATTCATTCATTAAAAATCATAAGATGCATAGGAGAAACACACTTGAGATATCATGCTTTATAAAAAGTCTTAAAGAAAAAATGGTATGAACTCCTAGAAATAGCTTTCTATGAGAGTAAAAAATATTAAAAATTGAATGTTAAAGTTTAAATAAAGTGTTTTCCTATCTCAAGACATGATGTTCCTGATACTTAAATGATAAAAGTAAAGGCATTCATCCAAACAGACTATGATTGGGGCTCCCGTGGACCATATCAAATAGTAGAAGAAACCCAGAAGAAAAGGATAAATGCAGGCATGGATCAACTTTACAAATGAGAAATACACTTCATAAATCTAGATGATCAAATACTGGGGAGAAAGGAAGGGAAATTCTTCGAAAAGAAAAACACTCATAGAATGGTAGATGAATGGAAAAAAGATGGATGTATCTCTCTCTCTCTTTCTAATGATATCTCCTCCTTTTTTGTTGGTGTCTTTGTCCTTATATATGGGTAGTGAACCTTCTTGAAATAAATCTTTTCAGTAGTTATTCTAGGTTAACTATTCTTGCCAATGACTTCTTGTGAAATTCATCAATATAATATTGCATTGGAATGACAATGATGTCTTGTTTAAACCTTAGCATGGATATTTCCTCTTCAATATCTTTAAACTTGGAGTGTAGACTCTCTATTGATTCCAGATGGTCTTCATTATTATTTACAAAAGTAACAAGCCACTTCTTAATTTCATCCTCCAAAAAATCAATGAGTTCATCAAACTCATTTTCCCATGATGCTTTAATCATGCTCAATTTTGTTTCTAATTGTTCTTTTTTTATTATGCCCAAATTCCTTACAAACTGCGGGCCTTCAAAGTCCTTAACAAGTTCTAGTGATTTTAAGAATGCACTTCTTCTTTTATCATTTACTTTTGTACATGTGTGTTGATCAAAAATTTGGTCACCTCGATTTTCTGCTCTTTTGAAGAATATATTAAAAGAACTCAGAAGGAGGAATTTCTGAATTCTCATGAACTCATGGTGTATCCCTCAGTCTCATCTCCATCATAAATTTTACGGAATAAAAATACGAGTATCTATGCATGAGATACTCATGCAAGAAGAGACTTGAAGAATTGCAAGAATAAGTTTTCTAAGTGGAAAATTCTTTCTAAGTGTTGTGGCCCTTTCTCCTCTCCATTTTTAAAATTTTGAATAATTACTCTCCTCACATAGTAATTTATCTTACCTTCCATCTCCTATCCATCTCCACACTTAACCATTTTCCTCTCTTATCCATTCACCTCTCCCTTCACCTCTCTTCATACTCTCATTCCATACTTAGAAAGTTTCCTATTTTTTCATTACTCTCATATTCACTTCTCTTCTCATACTTACTCTCATATCCCCCTCTCTTCTCATACTAAACCATTTTTTCCTCTTCCACTCTACTCTCCTTCCTCACTACTCTTCTTACTATACTCTTGATACTTAACCATTTTTCTCATTACTCTCATATTCCCTTAACCATTTACGTTTCTTTTCCATTTTTCTCATTACTCTCAAACATTAAAAGAATAGTCCACTTTATTTTCATGGTTTGCTGGTAAATTTGCTTAGAACCTCGACTTCTCAAGGCTATAACTTGAGATAAAAAAATCCAATTCTCATTCAAAAGGACTCGTTGGAAATATAGGATGATGATTATTGCATTCAAAATGGTTTACATGGCTGAAAGGTAAAATATCATGCTCAAAAAATTAAAACACGATCCACTTTTGTAAAGGAGGCTAATTTGAAAAGTTGAAAATAAAAGTTTATTAAATGAATTTTATTAAATTCGAAATGAGCCCCACTTCAAAACAAAAATTTTAATGGCATAAATTCATTAATGACAGTTTTAATAAAGTACTAATTAAAGTGGTTACTCCAATAAGAAATCATGTGGAAACTACTTCAAGAATTTTTCCCTGACTAATTCAGGAAGTTTTGAGTACATATTTTAAAAGGAAAGAGAAGGAATCATCAAGAGGTCGACAGTCAAAGATTTTCTACAACAATGAAGAGTCTTCAAGAAGCAAATTTTTATCTTTCAATATTCTATGAATTGGCATGCTTACATTTTTCTCTTCTTACATTTTCTTCTTCTCTTTTTCCTTCCATAAAATATTTCATGTATTTCTAGACAAACAAAATATTTGGGTATGAGAACTTCTTTCTATAAGATTTCTTCAATCATCTTGTAATATTTTAGGTCATGTTGGAGTCTAGGGGAAAGTACGAGAAGGTTTCCTATAAATCCTTACATAGATAATTACACACTACAACATTATATATAAGAGCACATAGACAAATAGAAGAAAATAAAAAAGTGGAGGAGAACCATCAATAGAATTTATTATATATATACCCACTATAACCTTTGTCTTTCCATTACATGATAGTGTATATATGTGTGATATACAATTATCATTCGAGTACATTCCTTAACTATTCGGTCGGTCGACTCTAACGGTTTGTTCAACCGACTTCTTAAATGACTACTACAGTCGACTTGGCTAGTCGACTGGTGAGTCTAGTCAACGAGACCAACTAGCCCCTACAACATCTCCCCCTTCCTCAATTATTTTCTCATCCCATGCAAGAGGGGAGTGTGAAAAAACAAAAAAAATTCTAATATGTCCTCTGATACTGCAGTGGGGTCAATGAATTTCTTTCCTCTGAGTACTTTCTCATGTTGTTTTTCCTTGGTCGGGGTTTGTTTTTTGGGGGAGTTGACTGCATTATCGAGATTTTTAAAAAATCAAGTAGTGTATAGGGTTTCTTCCCTTTCTTCCTTTTGTTCCCCATTGGTCAATGGCGTGAGGATGGAAGAACTATCATTTAGTACATCTAGAGGAATCTATTTCTGAAACCCCCTGTGTATGTCGATCTTTTGGAAAATTTGGAGCTTTGTCAATCAATATTCCATCTCTTCAGGATTTGGACCTCCAATGACACCACACCAAATTTTAGTATGATCAAGGCTTTGATGTATGTAAACACTTGATGGTAGTGTTGTTGGGTTGGGAAAAATACCCTACGGACTAGCAAACTAGGGTCAGACTTGCATGTAAATTTTTGACCGTAAAAGAAATTACTTTTTATCCTACCACCCAAAACTTAAACCCCTCTTTCGTAATAAATGCATGGAAAGGAACTACTAACCTTTTTACTGATGTTTGGTGTAGATCCTCCGTTGCACTTTGCTCGCTTGCTTGCTCTGCTCCTTCCAAAGATAATCCTACAATCAAGACAAACCACTACGCATGCATGTTATTTTTCTACTTGAGGGTTAGAAATTAAGCATAAATTAAACAAATCATATATAACTCATGCATCGGGATGGGAAAAGTATTCTTTTATTATTTTCAAAATGAATCAACTTACAATCAAAGTCGAGACCGGCCACCGCTCCTTGATCCTGATCCTGGGCTCCTCCTCTTCTTTTTTCCTCCAACTGCTTTGCGTTAATTCTCCTTAGGCTTGAGGAAAGGCTAAAGGATTGGGATAATGGATTCGGCAAATGGGCAGAGTTTCTTCGCTTATAATTTTCCTCCTCCAAATGGTACCCCTACCCCTTCTTTTATAGGCTAGAAGGAGCTAGGGTTTTGGACGAACTCTCAGCCATGCATGGCTGGGAGTTTCAGTTAACTGACCCATAGCTTTTTGTCCCATCGACAACTTTCCTATTTTTGTGTTTTGTTAGGTAAACGCAGGTTGTAGTAGGCCTGCCAGCGTTCACACGCATGCAGTAGTGGGTTAGGGCGCATGGGCCTTGACCCAAGAGGATTTTCAAAGAGGTTTTTCAGCAGATGTTTTGTCAATGAAAGGATATGAGTTGGCCTGATGCCAGTTAAGCATGTGTGGTGCAATTTAGGGCTATAAAAGGTAGGGCTCGATCAACCCTTTTTTATACTCTCCATTTGTGAGAGACATTATTTACATTATCTACCCAACACTTGAACATTATCTCAGTGGGAAGAGACTTTGATGACTTGACAACTCTCGGTGCAAAGGAAACATAATTGTTCATGATAAGGGTTTGTTTTGATGTAAATGGAGGTTCCTCGACTGGCCCTATTTGGCTCATGGCTATCCAAGTTATAAAATATGGGAATCTAACATGGCCCTACCATTCTCTTAGAAATATTTGTAGTTACTTTGTATCAAGGTAGCAAAGTGCCCTGCCCAGTCGAACTGAGATCTTGACTCCAAGATTTAGCCAATCAATTCCATCATTGTGACCTTAACATATGATGCATGACTCACAATGGTGAAGCATAGTGAAACTATTATAGAGGTCCATTTATCATGGGGGTTGGTGACTTTGTTGATGAGAAACCCTTTAGAATTCTTGGTCGTTGTCCCATATGTGAGGGTCTGGATATAGTCATTGGAATTTTAGGTTTTGGGTATGGGTACACCCCCATGTGGTATTCCATTTATCCTATGGATTAATCCTCCATTGATTCCGACTGGATATTTTAACCACGGATATCCATCACGGTGCCAAATGATAATAAATTTGGTGGTATCTTCCTTCCAGCCATTGAATTTAATGACTTGTGGTGCACACAGGATGTGGATAATACTTGCATGTTCAAGGAAAATTGTTTCCTCCTTCCATTCTCCAACTTCCTTTCCCTAGGGGATGAAATTTTGGCAACGTCACGACAATTCGATATCTTCCATTCTTGTTGTGCATATATTTTGGAGTCATAATTCAAGCTCGGTTGTGCCTGTTCTATCAAAATATGCTTCTTGTACCCTCATTCTAGGCATCCCTGAGATTTATTGTTGAGCTAGGATGGTATGAAATAGTTTTTGATTCAAGCATGCGACTTTAGGTTCGAGACTCTGATTGTGCAAATTCTCTGGTGTAAATAACAATGAATTGAAATAGTAGGCCTCATTCAAATTTATAGGCGGAAGATGGAGTGGGGTTTTTAATTCGTCCAGCAACATCATTAATTCACATGTCTCGACCATGATGTCGAATTTAATTTCTTGTTTTTGTGAGGTGACTATTACGACAGTGACGTCCAAGAGGGCAAGGTTGTCCCACTGTTTATTAATGACATTAACTCCTTCCCATGTATTGGTTGTATCGACTTAATTTTCATGGTGTATGTTCTTTATTTGGTCATTTCTGAGTTGATTCTCGTGGTTGAGTCTGTTCTTTCAATTGTTCAAAGTCTTCCACTCGTGATATCCAACTATGTTGGTTTCTTCTTTGTTGTCAATTCGACTAAGACTTGGTTATTTAAAGACATGTTTCTTTTACTTGGAGAGTTCTTGATTAATTGGATTAATGATTTTCCATTTGCTAGGTTGATATTTTCCCTGGTCAGTTGTCCATTGAAAATCACACTTATAAGTTTTATGCTCGACCAAATGATGCATTGATATTTCACTGGAGCGACTAGTCCGCTTGTTTAGATAATGACACAAATATTGATCAGGTACTAGTTTTGTTCTTGATTTCTGTAATGCATCTATGTTTTCTGACCAGAGGCTTTGTTCTCTTGTCATTTTTGCACAATTGAATTATTTGATGTTTTGTATTTATTGTATATCTTGTAGTTGTTGAATGGTTTTTTTGTACCTAATTATGGTAACTGACTTATTAGTTACATTATTTATATTTTTCTTAATCTTACTTAGATTTTATTTTAGTTTTTTTTTCCTTTTTCTTTGTCTTCTTAGGACTTGATTTTTATAAAAATATTTTTGTTTCTTTTGTTGTTGCTTGCAAAAGTGCCTCCTCTTACCTAAATTCAAAATCTTAAGAAAGCTACTTTTAATTATGTCCCAATCGAATGTATATCCATACGCTTCTTTGATCTTATACCATTTATGTGGTATGTTGGATAATGTATTCATAAACATGTGTGGACATACTCGTTCATCCTGGTATCCTGCATTTTTCCATTCCTTCTCACATTGTTGAATGTGAGCTACTGGTTCGGACCCAAGTTTGAAAATTGATATTTTCAAGTTTGTCGATAATTGTTCCCCCCATATCTTTAAAAAATATATAAAGTGGCAATGTTCCATGTCTGTAGTCGAGGTGCATTTGTTTCCCACCATCATGTGGCTTGACCTGTTAAAGACTTGACTAGACTTTAAATTCTCCCCTATTCTCTGACCGACTTGGACATTTCATCGGCATGCATCGACAAAGATTTCTATTCACTAAACCAAAGTGGTTATATTGTGTTTGTATGAGTCGAAATGAGTGTTGGTGTTTGCTCTAAATTTATTTCTGACGTGATAGGAACACCTTGTACTAAGAAGCATGATTTGGATCTTGTTATTGGTATGGATTATATCGACCAACATTGTTTTTCTTGGGCTTCATAATTCTCCATTTACCGGTTGTACAATTTTGTATCTTCATTTTTTCCTATTGATAAGGGAGATCCAACTAGGATTTATTCTTTCACTATTTGGCTTGACATTGTCTCTTTACTCATTGTTTACTTTATATAGTCGTCGGACTTCCTGAGCTTCGTCCAATGTCTCGACCCAAGGTTTTCCTTCCTTTGGATCCCATGGGATTATAATTTTTATTTTTCTCCCTTTCAATTTCATCCTATCTCTTTCAATGGATATCGTAGCTCGCATGTTTCTTCCCCAAGGTCTTCTGACTAATGTGAGATAGGTAAGGATTCCTTCTACCAATTTGATTACTTCAAAATTAACTCTCATCGGTATTCCCATTATAGATTTTATTATGATTTTACGGGTATCGATTGGTTCAATGAACCTATGATCTACTAGCTTAACGAAATTCATGGTTGGTTGTAGCAGTGGTTTTCCGAGTCAAATCCATGTTTCCCTTGGGAGTATGTTTACTTGAGATCGAAAATCAACTACGAATTCCTTGATCATGTGTCCATCCATTTTGAGGTCGACTTGTGGGTCAAAGTCGTTGGTATGTCTTTCTTGAGATAACTGGAACAAACTTTTAATAGATATTTTGTCTTCTTTATATTCTCTCAAAATAATCAGTAGGTCGATCAAGTGAATGACATAGCTTTTTTGTTTTAGCAGCTACAAAAAAAATTCTAATGTCGTATTGGAAATGTTTGTATGTTCTCCCTTGTTCATTTTATCTCGGTCAATATTTTTGAATCATTTTATTGATTCTCGCATAAGTTTATCTTATTGATATGGATAGAGGTGTATATGTCAGTCTCTCCTTTGTTGAATTTCTATATTTGGATAAATATATTCACCGACTCCTGAATTTGTTACCACATGAAGGTTATTTGAATTCAAAATATCTTATTTTCACACTGTGTGCAAGAGATTTACATTTATTTTGTTCATAAATTTTTCTAGTACAATCAAATAGTCCTCTAGGGAGTGATATCCTACTCCAAAATGTTATAGAACTTGAGATCAATTTTTTCTTTGATTGGACAATATGGGATTATATGATTGTCTTTCCAACAATTGAAGAATTAATAACATCCTCTACCAAAGTTTCCTCATCCTCTGCCTTGACCTTGATAACCACCTCGACCTTGTCCTCTATATTTGTTTCCATTTGCTTGATTGACATGTTGGTCGGCCACCTATGTATGATATACTAAGTGAATGTTTGGTCTATTATTTTCATTCAACCAACATTCCTCGATGGAAGGATTATTTTCTTCACATATATGACACCACTTGGGGCAAACATTCCTTAGATTGTGCGAGCAGTCTCTTGTTGCATGATTTGTCGAGGCTTCGCAAATATCACAGTGTGTTTTGATCTAGATGCATCTGACTGTTGGGTCCATCACCTCACTGAACTCGCAGTATTTTTTTTGTGTGACCCTCACTTGAGTAAATGGTAAACCAAAGTTCATTGTGCGCAATCAAAAAAAATTTGATTGATTTTTGTAGCTCTGCGATATTGTGTTCTAGTCTTTTTTTAATGATTGTCAAAGATAGGGCACCTTCATCATTTATTTCGATTCATTGTGCTTTTTTCATTATGTCTTTGCATGACTGAAGATTGTAAATTTGGAGGGGAATTATAATATTTTCTAGTAATCCTTCTACATATCATTGTACCAACAACTTTTCATCGATTGTGTAATGGATTTGACTTAATAAATATTTAAACCTCTTATCGTATTCTCGAACCATTTCTCCCAGATTTTTATTGACTTATTTTATTTTGTGTGTTGAGAAGTAACTGTTGTCTTGAGTTTTAAAGAACTTGAGGAAGTTTTTCTTTATATATTCCTTTGATCAGTGTTGACTATATGTATAATTCATAAACCATGTAAGAGCTCTAGCTCTAAGGGAAACACCAAACGATGCCATTTGTTTTTTCTCATTGGTTATGTCAGTTGCATCCCAAAATTTCTCACAGAAGAACCAATGTTTCTTATGGTAGTTTTCTCCTTCATAAATAGGGATATGATTTAGACCCATATTTTATTTCTGGGACTTCTATGAAAATGGAACTATTGTAAGATTTTGTGTCGAGGTCGACTGACAGGTCAGATTACTTTCTTGATTCGTTTTTTGGGTTTCTGACTTGACTAATTCAATTTCTAATTTTGCATGCTCTTTTCTTGGGATTTGAGCATCAATATGACAATATTTATCTAAATACTCGATGAATCATCCTCTATAGGGATGTGACATATTTTTTTCACCATATGTTAAATTGGAATCCTCTAAAAGTAAATTCAGTAGGGGGGGAACATCTGTGAGATCTCTTACATGAAGAAGTATATCTTATGCTAAATTTTCAATATTTTCTTGTGCTTCAATTAGCATTGTATCTCTTATTTGACCAGTTTTATCAGTTAGACACCACAATCATTGTGATTATGTATCTATGTGAAGTCTTTGTCAGAGGAAGTATGCAATATGCGAGCTAGGACTTCTTACAGGGGAAATTCAAATTGCAGGTCCTGAATCGTCAATATCCATGTCAACTTGGTCATTGGCTTGTTGGGCACCATCATCTACCATACTCAATCGAAAGATTCCACTCCTCCCAGGAGCCATCGAGGCACTCTCAAAGAATGATCCAACGATCTTCCACACCTAGGTAGGTTTTCCATCATATTTTTGGATATCCCTCTAATTTCACAACTCTTTTCATTTCCTTTTCCTTTTATCCTTCTCTACTTTTTGAATATTTGTTGATGGTTTATCGATCTATGTTCGTCCTGTAGATTTCTTGTTTGAATTAGTTTTTTGTCTCTTGACTTCTGGCATTTTTTACTTGGGTGTGCTTTGACTTTAATTCAAAATTTGTCTTTAACTTCAACTTCAACTTATCTCGTCCCATAGATCATCCAACCCATTAATTATGAATTGAATTACTCACGGTCGATGGTTTTCATTTTCATTTATTGTATGCTTATTTCTTTAAAAAGTACTCCCAATATTCTCTCATATCTTTGCAGTTAGATTCCAAGAACGTTTCCCACTCTTCTTTTCTCTTTCTCCATTTGGAGTTTGGAGGAGGATATTTCAAAGGGAGTCGGTACTTGACAATGTCGTTGACTACTTTCTCTATGAGGAATTTATGTATTAGGGAGGTGACAGTACAAAGTAATCCATCGTGTAATTCTGTATATAATTTGTTCTTGATGATTTGGACTGACTCTCTATCTTCAACTTCTTGATCTTTGATGTACGCTTCCACAATCCTTTTGAGTCGCTCGTCTAAGTTTGTTCTTTCTCTGTTTATTATCTTGTGCATCAACTACTCATCAGAAGTGGGTCTGAGCATTACATTGGTTGAGATATGTGAATAATTCTTCTAGAATGGATTCTAGAAATTGTTCGTGAGTTTCTAAGAAGAATTGAGTGTGTGCTTCAGCAAGAGTCAATAGGTTTCTTCTTGCATAATTCTTGATGTAGTTTCTTAATTGTAGGCTCCCACAATTCGTGTAAGTCTTCCAAAGTTACCATCTATGTATGTTTTTGTTGTGCATGCCCAAATTTAGAACTACTAGCAACAGAGCCAATGTTGTAGTCTAGGGGAAAGTACAAGAAGGTTTCTAGTAGATCCTTACACAAAACATTACAGACTAAAACATTATATATAAGAGCACACAGATATATAGAAGAACATACACAAGTGGAGGAGAACCATCAATAGATTTTATTATATATATTCCCACAACCACCTTTGTCTTTCCATTACATGATACTGTATATATATGTGTGTGATATATAGTTACCAGACTGTTACATTCCTTAATTGTTCAGTCGATCAACTCTAACTGTTTGTTCGACTGAATTACTAACTGAATATTGCAGTCAACTTGGCCAGTCGACCGGCAGGTCTAGTCGGCGAGGTCCAGTAGCCCCTACAACAGGTCTAGGAGAAAGATATCTCCTTGTAAAAAAGAAATTTCTATTTTATTCATTTTATTCATTTTATT
>ML785766.1:483406-502651 GCA_009831015.1 Picea engelmannii | reverse complement strand
GCGGAGGGGGGGGGGGGTCCGGAATCGGGGACGCATCTCTCCGACGGCTGTGATTAGAGCGCTCGGATCAGCGGCGCACATTGTATTCCGGAGCCTTCTATCTTTCTGCATTTAACCAATGTGGGCCCCTTTCCTGTCGTGTCATATTTTGTACCATCCTTCCCCTTGCCATCTGTTCTCCTCCTGGCCGTGCGATGAGGCTCGCTCCCTTTAGCCCTTCCTCATCCTCCGACATCTCTCTACCTTCCCTCTTCTGGTCCATGTGGTCCCTCCCCCCATCTCATCATCCACTCACCTTCCAAGTCTCCTCGTCCCCTGCCATCTGTCCCACTCCCTTCCATGACATCCTTTCGCTACCGCACCCATCCTTAGACCCTCTTATCTTCTACCACCTCATCACCTCTCATCTCACCCTCACAGTGTTGACGCCATCACCTCCCTTTCCCCTTCCACGTAAAGCATGCCAGTTCCTCCACGCCTTATCCATCAGACTGTCCAACTGTTCCAGGTGGCAGTGCGAGGGGTTTTCCATGTCCCAGAGGGCAGAGTTGACCGAGGTCGTTCCCAATCCCAAGGAAGCAGTTATTATTGCCGTGAAGGTGGTTGAACGTCATCTTCTTCCATAAATAGAAGGCCAAGAAAGGACCAAGCATACAAGCACACTGATAGTCCTTCCTGACGGAGATTGTGTCTGTCAAACCACTGCAGGACAGTCAGGAGTCCCATTGCGTCTGTCATAAGTGCACGATCATCCAGAGTCTACATGCGCAGACTTTCAGAAGACATGCAGATGCAAAGTTTTTAATGCAGCTTCTTGTTTCCACTGTTGTTGTTTTGTTTTGGCGATATGTAGGCATTTTTGTCATTTTTTAAAGGATCGATGGTTGAGCAGAGCTCCCTACTGTAATGTTTTAACAGCTATTCTAGCTTTCAGCTTATGCATCTGTATATGAGATTTCTTGTTTTATGACAGACAGTTCTTCTTACTCCGTCTAATTTTCATCTCATGCTAAGAGGGTTCGTGAACGACTCACTCGTGCGAATTATTGCAGTTCTATTATGATAAAGGATTTATTAGTACATAATTGTGTCCTCTGTCTTTGCATTTGAATGTAAGTTGATCTTGTGTTTAAATGCCTTCTTCTACAGTCTGTTAGAAACCTGTTGTTTATAACAGACCTCCGCTTTTCTCTTGTATAAGTCTTCTGCCTGTTCACCCTTTACTACAGCTCACTGTCTGAAATTTACGCAAGACCTCACTTGCTCATGCATACTTGGCCTGGTTTCAGAGTTGGAACACTATCATTTTGAGTTTACCTCCATTCGATCACCCATCTATAAACAACCGTGACATAAAACTGATGGGCATCGGGCTCGGCTCCTGCAAGCAATCCAAGAGTGACTTCCGTCACCAACAGAAGAAATTAATATTGAGAACAATGATGGGAAAGATTATCATTGCATGAAGGAAGAAATCTTCCAGGACATCGCCAATGAACCAAGAAATTTGGATTTGGTCGGAGATAAGGAGAAAGATGAAAATATTTTCAAATATGAAACTTTTCATCCAACCAAAGACAACAACATTATTGACCAACCAAGAATCGATTTCATTGAATCATGGTTCCAAATCATTGTTGGCCAAGAAATGCAATCATATTTTGGTCACATCTTTCTCAGTTTTACCTCAATATTCTTTGACCATACTCTTGATGCCTTGATAACAGCCTCGAAATGTTCCCCAATTCTGGAGCACATTCAACAAATTAGTTGGATGCTTGAATGGATCCAATGGAAATCTACCTACACCTAAAAGTGTTCCTTTACTCCAAGTAGGTTAGGGTAGGTAAATCTTGCTTATACATAGTTTGTTTCTTTAGTCAAGTTTTTCATAATAAAGAAGTTGTTTGATGGAAATGATGTTTGAAGATGAAGCCATATCCTAATGGAGAAGGAATCTTATCATATTCTAGATTCTCAGCAACCCACAGGGGGTCACTATCCCACATTTGGATCCAATTGTTATCGAAAACTTGGTCACCTAGATTTTTTTGCTCTTTTGAAGAATATATAATAAAAAAAAATAAGGAGGAATTTGTGAATTCTCATCAACTCATTTTGTATCCCTCAGTCTCATCTTTGTCATACATTTTACATAATCAAAATCTTAGTTTGTATACCTAAGATACTCATGTAAGAAGAGCCTTGAAGAATTGTAAGAAGAATTTTTTGAAGTGGAGAATTTTTTCTAAGTGTTGTGGCCCTTTCTCCTCTCCATTTTCATAATTTTGACTAAGTACTCTCCTCACATAGTCATTTCTCTCACCTTCCATCTCCTATCATCTCCACACTTAACCATTTTACTCTCTTATCCCTTCACCTCTCCCCTCACCTCTCTTCATACTCTCATTCCATACTTATCCATTTTTCCATTTTCTCATTACTCTCATATTCCCTTCACTTCTCATAATTACTCTCATATCCCCTTCTCTTCTCATACTTAACCATTTTCCCTCTTCCACTCTACTCTCCTTCCTCACTACTCTTCTTACTCTACTATCTATACTTAACCATTTTTCTCATTACTCTCATATTCCCTTAGCAATTTAAGTTTCATTTCGATTATTACATTTTCCATTTCCATTTTTTTTTCTTTTCCATTATTTTGAATTTCCCCTTATCTATTTTCCTTTCTTATTTTCCTTTTTCCCTTTTTAATTTTCCATATTTCATGTATTTCTTTTCATCTTTGTTTTTCAAATATCACATAATTCTTCCAACGCTTAGTCATATTTTTATGACTTACTGTGGGTTGGTGATATTTCTTATGACTATACCTCATTTATGCAGCCTACGAAATTCACCCTAACATTCTGCCACTCTCATTATGCAGCCACACATAGAATTTTTTACAACTCTTTTTACCAAGTTTTATCCCCATAATTTTGTGGGTCGGTGATATTTATGACTCCTCCATATACTATGCCCCTCCATTTGACTGATTCTCAACATTTAGAATTTTTACCACTCTTCTTACTAATTCTTACCACGGTTTCGTGGTGAGTTCTTAAGACTCTTACCATATCCCCGATCTGCTCGATCGATCCATTCTTATACTCTATACTATATTATTTATACTTATACATTTTCAAGACTATTTTTACACTGTATTACCTCCTTACCTACCCCCGCATTCACATAACCCCACAAACTTCTCATATTATTTTAATATTATTTCTCTTGTCCTAGGTTTTTTGGGCACATCTCCAAGTGACATATGGTAGGTGACTGGGTGGTGATTGGACGTCATGTGTCATATATTCATAGGTTGTGTTAGTCGCTAACTTTGTTCTTGATTAAGTGAGTATCCCTAATCCTAAATCCTCCTTGATTATACTTTGTTGCTTCAATTTTGACTTTTACTCCTTCGTTTGATTTGTCATGTTTTTCATTTTTGCACTCTAAAATGATTTTTTTAAGTTTTTGAAGGTTTGGGATTTGATTTGATTAATCTTGTCACATCACTTGTCTATTTCATTTTTGAATTTTCAAAAAAAATTCCAAATTATGAATGGCACTATAGGAATAGTGTTATTCCTGCAACGCTAAGGATAATCATGTTTTGACATGCACCAACTAACCCTTATCACATCATAATTGCACAAATCGTGACTAGAGGATCTGTATGCCTATCCACGATCTTTTATCAAGTCGATGCTACATTTTTAATCATCGTATGCAAGGGATCGAGTTGTACCAGCCTGACCTGCATCAAATCAAACACGTCTTGATATTATTAAAAGAAACTATCACCTGTTATTCTAATGTATCGGATATTTTGTGCAAAGTTTGAATTGGAAAAAGAAGGGATTTTTGGTTTCTAATAGTCATAGGTTTCAAAATTCTCAGTTCCAAACCGCGTAGAGATGTTTACAGAACTATACTAGCAACATGGCACTGAATAAGAGTGGACAGGTCATTATATTGGAACATGAGGGCACATAATTGATTGAATCCTACCCACAAATGGTGCAAAGGTTTAAAGATGCAGGTTGGTTTGAGTTTTTCACAACCTTCCAGGGACACAATGAACAGGTCTCAATGATCTTCGTATAGAACTTTGATGGTTTTGAAGTTGTAATTGGGAATTTACTGATGATGTTGACTGAACACTCAATTGCAAGAGCCTGCAAATTGCTAATTGGTGGAGAAAGGTGGTGGAATAAAGAGAACATGGTCATGGAGTTCGTGAATCAGTTCTTGATCCCAGAAAAAAAAAACCCTAATTTTCAAAAGGGAATACCACATAGCTGGATTAGAAAGGAATGGAATACTACTTTAATCATCATCCACAGGTATATTACGTGTGAGGGTAGGTTTTCACTGGTTTACATTTACCATATCAGACTGTTAATGCACATTAACAGATGTTATCCTCTCAATATAGCCTATTTCCTGTTGAAGAGTTTATCTAAAATGTCTAAAAGAGTGTAGTCTCATCCTGCTACAGCCAAAGGTAGTCTTTTTCACCAAGTTTTAATAAATACATTGGTCATCCCTTATTTGAATGAAGTCCAAAGAACCTGGGATTGGCTAATCCAGTCCTTAGGAAATGATCCACGGACAAATAAATCCAAAAAGGCTAGAGGGGAGAAATCATCTAAACAGAAACAGATTGGTACAGTCAATGAATTCCCAATTAAAGAAGAAACATTTGTTGCTAGGGTAACAAGGGTTAGAAAAAGGAAGTTACAAACTTAGAAAATCATTGGGGATGGTCATGTAGGTAAAGGTCACGAAGAATCTACCAGAAGTACAGGTAAGAAATCAAAACCTGATGCAGATATTGATATGTTTCTTGATCTAGAGATAAACATGGAAGTAGATGTGGATGAAGATTATAATGTAAAACCAATTCAATCCATGGTCAAGAATAAAAATAAATTGACAATTAAGAAAAGAGCCAAGGGGAAAAAACAAAGGAAGAAACCTACACCTGTGCCTAAATACCCTAGGAGAAATTCCACTAGGGTTGTTAATAAATTTAGGTTAAACTCTAAGGCTATGTTTGATCCATCCATTAAAAAAGAGAACCTTATAGTCATAGAGGATAAATCTGAAGATTCTAAAACAGGAATCAAGGAACAGGAAGAAATACCTTCTTTGCACAGGAATGAGAAAGAAACTAAGAACTTGGGGAAGACACAAAGAAAAGAAAAACAAGTTGCTCAATACTCTACGAGACCTATGACAAGAGAAACCACAAGACCATCAAAAGATGAAGTTGTGTTTAAAGGTACAGGTGGGGTTTCTGATGACAACGACTATCATTCTACAGATCCAGAACAGATTACATATATTCTAGAGGTCAGGGACTCAGATAGTACTGATGATGAATTTTATAGCTCAGAATTATCTTTTAGATACCAAATCAAATTAAGAAAATCTTGGGCTGCTATAGACCTGAACAAGCCTACACCTGTAGAAGAATTTCCAGAGTTTAAAGTTAAAGTTAGAAGTGATCAAGACAAGATTAAGGAGCTACAGAAAATGGTGAAGCAATTAAAGAAAGAAAAATCTCAGGTGGAGCAATGGAACACCAGGCAACGAGAGAGGATACATGGTTTCAAGAAAAAGAGAAAGGAACAAAAGGAACTGCTCAGGGAGCTGCAAGAATCTAATTTCAAATTGTATTAGCACAATATTGTGCTCACAACCAAGATGAAGCAGAGGACTACCAAATCCAGTACAATCATTATATCATGATAGCCTTATGAAGTCCCTTCATGCAAAGTTTTGAAAGTTTTGATGTTATTTACTCAAGGAGTAAAATATCATCAATTTGATTTCGACCTAATGGATTTTGATAATTCGAATGGATAACTCAGTCAATATTAATTCCAAATTTTGTGGGATTTGATAAGTTGTTGTAAAAGTATTTTGGGTTAAGTTGTTGAGTTGTTTACTATATTGGAAATATAAGTGCTCGTTTGAGCTGATCCTCCTACAAGATAGACTTTGACCAGATCATGTTACTAACTGCATACTAGAAAATAGGATCTGTAGTCATAGTTTGTATAGTTTAAATAGACAGATGGAAGACTTTATTAAGGTCAAAAGATTGGGCTTTCAAGGACCTGTTTTGAACTCTTTGTAAGATAGTTTTATTTCACATTGATACTTAATGGAAAATACATGTTGATGGTCATAGTTTTTCTCATTTCATGTTCTATTTCTTTTCTTTCTTGAGATCATTTGTCAGTTGCAATGCATTGATTTCTTGGTATTAATTAATACAGTGAAGATTTTGTTGTTATTTTTTATCATCAAGATTTGATTTTCAAGTACATGTTCTTGTTTCCAAATTACATTTTGAGATAAGAAGTCCATATGGGGTTGACAAATTGAATACTTCCGTATTTCCTCTCTTTATTTTCCTTATTTATCTGATCTATTTGTGTGGCTACCCTTTAACAAATCTGTGGGATATCTCTTGGATTTATTTTTAACCTTGTGTCTACCTTGAAACCTTGAACCAGCTTTCAACCATCCTTAAAAACAAATTCATAAAACCCTTAAAATATTATTGCAATAACCTGATGATGCACTAGCTTTCCCTCTCACAGTCAAGTGCAAATTTAGGGACTAACATATTTTGGCGTCATTTACGGGGATGAAGGAACGAATATATATCCCCTGGGAGAATGATTATATTAGATTCAAATCTTGATGGTGAACAAGATTTTGGACAATTACATGAGACTGTGATTTTTCACCTGGCGACTCCTCTATGGTAATTATAGCTCCCAAAAGAGAAGGAAAACTTAAAAGGACCTAAAACTCCTCCAACTTCCTCATAATCTATAAGGAAACCAATTACCAGGAAAAAAAAAACAGACCTAGAGCCTGTTGCAGTAGTACCAGACCCTGAAAAATTATTAAGAAAACCTAAAATTATTCCTGGACAATCCTCTTTCTCAAAGGAAAATTTTCCTTCCATCATCTCTCAAGGAAAGTCTTTTGAAATTATCAAACTCCAATCATATGAAGAAGTGATTCCTAAAAGTGAAATTAAACCTATCATTGAGCATGTTACAGTTTCCTTCCCTTCAACTATTTTAGAACTAAATCTAAATCAATGGAAGTTGTTTATTGAGCTCATTGAAGAGGAACAAGAAAATATTTTGTTTGTAGTTGAATCTCTAAGAGATTACAACAAAGATATTAAAAGTGAACCAGAAACACTCTCTTCATCACCTCAGTCTTTATTTTTTGAAGAAAATAAACCACGTTATTCATCTTTTGAAAACCCTCTTTTCCAGGATCATCATCCTACTCTAGTCCAGAAAATAAACATTTTTTTTCTGAAGATCAAGAACTATTATCAGCACAACTAAGTTGCTTCATACAAGGGAGAGTTTCTCTTTCTACATCACAAATTTTTCTTACTCCTAAAGCTCAAACCCCAAAGATAGAAAATATGGTTGTAAATAGAATGGATGCAATTGTTATAGCTAGATTTGCACCATTAATCATGCCATAAGTCATGTATGCTTTCCCACCAAATGATTCTATGAAATATTTTTCCAGATTTAATGGAGAATGAGGAGTTACTACTAAAGAGCATTTAAATTCTTTCTACAGTTTTGCAAACAATTTTAATGTAGAGCATGCAAATGTTTGGATCAGACTTTGTGTGCAGAGTTTAGATGGTGAAGAAAGAAAATGGTTCAGGATCTTGCCACCTAATTCAATTGTTGATATCGATGCTTAGGATAACACCTTTTTAATAAATTGGGGAGATAATAAAGACTACTTATATCACATTACTGAATTTGGTGCTTTAAAAAGGAAACAAGGTGAATCCATATCTAATTTTACTAAAAGGTTCAATAAAATGTATAGTAATATTCCAGATGAAATTAAGCCTTCAAAAACATCAACCAAAATCACCTTTGCCAATGATTTTGATGTTGGATTTTCTCTGTTACTGAGAGAAACAAGATCTACTACTCTGAGCCTGATGCAAGAAGCAACTATTGAGGTAGAATCCAACATACTAGCAGTAGACAAGTTAAAGTCCAGAGGTGTTAGAGACAAGAAAAAAAATAAAGAAGAGCTTCCTTCCTCTTCTCATACAACATCTGATTCTAATATGGATGAAATGGATAAAATGTTGAAAACCTTGACATCTGAGATGGCTAAGTTGAAAATGGAACAAAAACAACCCAGAAGACCTACAGAGGAAGGTGGATACAAAAATCCTAATTAGTTTAGGAGGCCAAATAATGTACTTCAAATCTTACCAAGAGAAAGGAAGAATCAAGAAGATCAAAAAGTCTTTCCTCCTTTCCAAAATAATGCAGTACAAGAGGTGGAGGAAGAAGATGATATTGAAGATGACCCTGCAGTACATTTAAATGATTCAGAATCATTCCCTCCTCATTTGACACAACAGGATTATGAAGATGCTTTGATATTAAATCAGTTTGAAGAAGGGGGTGTTGATGAGGTTATCCAGAAGGAACCTAAAAGAAAGAAATATGATCTTAGATCCAGATCAAATACACCTAAGGTGGATATACCTGTTTCCACAAAGAAGGCCAGTACTCCAGTTAAATCAGGGATCAGTAAAGACAGTCCTGGGATTCAAATAGATCAACAATTGAAGCAATCTGCTAAGGTTAGTACTATAGAGTTAAGGGAAACATAAAAGTTTGTTTCTTCATTCAACTTGGAGCATGAAATTAACAATATTAAAATTCTTATACCTCTGATAGAACTAATGAAAATAGATCATTTTAGGAAGACTGTTCTCAAGGCATTACAACCTCCTGCTCAAGTTACCTTTTCAGATACTATCAACATTGAAGATGAGAATCCTTCTATAACCATTAGACCTCACATTGAAGACAGAACTGATGCTTCTCCTCCTTCCTACATATCACTGAATATTCATGACAAAATATTGCATAATTGTTTAATGGATTCAAGGGCTTCACACAATGTCATGCCAAAATTGGTAATGGACGAATTAGGGTTAGACATCACTAAAACCTACCTTGACCTATATTATTTTGACTCCAGGAAAGTTAAATGTTTGGGAGTCATCAAGGACATGGTCATTACTCTTTCTCAGTTAACTATAAAAAGTGTGGTATTGGATGTTATTGTAGCTGACATACCTCCAAAATTTGGAATTCTTTTGTCAAGATCATGGGCTAAGAAAGTAGGAGGCACTTTACAGATGGATCTCAGTTATGTTGCCATACCTGTTTTTGGTGGAGAACATCAAAGATTCTACAGGGAAGTAAGACTAGATTACTTGGTAAGTGATCATGAAAACCCTAGTAACCATCCTATATATGTTGTAGAAGATGAAATTGGCTCCTTTATTTTTCATATTGGTGATCAGGTGGCAGAAACATCAGTTAGAAGAATAACACCTTCAGTTGGAGACAATGCAGAAAATTTTGTCTAGAAAATGTATTTTGATGGGGCTTGTTCAAAAGAAGGTTTGGGGTTGGGATTGTTTTCATTTCTCCTACCCAAGAAGTCATTCCTATGTCATATAAACTTGAATTTTATACAACCAATAACATCAGTGAATATGAAGCTTTGATGTTAGGATTGAAAGATGATAAAGATATGGGTGTAGATAAACTTTATGTTTTTGGATATTCAGAACTCATTATCCATCAGATTAAAAACATTTATCAAACCAAACAACAAAGGTTAAAACAATATAGGAATGAAGTGTGGGACTATGTGGATAATTTATTCTTGTCATTTAACATCACTTTTGTGCACAGGAAATTGAATTAGCAGGCTGACTCCTTAGCACTTGCAGCCAGTAACTTTAAGACCCCAATGTTTCCTAATTTAAAATTTGAGATTGAGGTTAGACACAGACCCTCAATACTAGATAACATAAAAAATTGGCAGGTTTTCAAAGATGATTAGGTCATTCAAATATTTTTAAAGACTATTGAAGAGTTTCCCAATATTTCAATACATCAGGACAATGAAGATGATGATATAGAGGTACATGCTCCAAATGTTCTTTAAGACAACGTTGTTGTGCACAAAATCATTGAATTGAAAAAAACTCATCTGTGTAAAGGTTTGGCTCCACTTGAGAGATTGTTTGATCACAACGTTGTTTCCAAAAAAAAAATTATTAAGACAGAAGAGACTGATGTACTGGATTGTGATATCAGTTCTGGTTTAAATCCCAGGATGGTAAAATTATCCAGAAAACTGTCAAAAAAATAGAGAGACATATATGTCAATTTGATGAAGCAGTATTCAAATGTATTTTCCTGGTATTATGAAGACCTAACGGTTTTTGATACAGAGATTATACAACACAATATTCCTTTGAAACCTGGATCAAAACCTTTTAAGCAAAAGTCTAGGAAATTTAATCCTTTGTTGTTACCCATAATAGAAAAAGAGTTGAAAAGGTTATTGGATGCCAACATTATAGTGCCACTGAGATACTCAAAGTGGGTAGCTAATATAGTACCTGTCGGGAAGAAGGGTGGAGAAATAAGGCTTTGTGTGGACTTCAGGAATTTGAACAGGTGCTCCCTAAAGGACAATTATCCATTACCAAAAATGGATTATATTTTACAGAGAGTAGTAGGGGAAAAGAAAATTTCTATGCTTGATGGATATTCAGGGTACAATCAGATAACAGTAATGGAGGAAGACAAGAAGAAAACATATTTTACCACTCCCTGGGGCACTTTCATGTATGAAAAGATGCCCTTTGGATTGTTGAATGCAGGAGAAACCTTTCAGAGGGTTATGGACATTGCTTTTATTGGTGAGAAAGACAGGTTTTTGGTTATTTATCTTGATGACATCACTGTATTTTCAACATATGATGAAGAACATTTACATCATTTGAAGCATACATTTGAAAAATGCAGTAGGTACGGTATATCTCTTAACCCTAAAAAATATCATTTTTCCATGGAAGAAGGAAACATTTTGGGACATATTGTTTCACCAGAAGGCATTAAGATAGATCCTGAAAGAGTAAAATCTATCCAGCAGATAAACATTCCAAAGAGCAAGAATTCTATCCAATCCTTCATAGATAAATTAAATGTTTTAATGAGATTTATACCCAATTTTGCAGAAATTATCAAGTACATTACTGATATGTTGAAAAAGGATGCATAAATCAAATGGATACCAGAAGATAAAGAATATTTTGAGAATATTAAGTAGGCTCTTGTTCACACCTCTATTCTCATCAGTCTGGATTATTCCAAGGGATTCATGATTTTTTCATTTTCCTCTGAAGACACCATAGTTGTTGTTCTTCTACAAAGAAATGATCAAGGGTATGAGCAACCCATCTCTTTCTTCAGCAAAAATGTTAGAGACTTTGAACTGAAATATGATATAATGGAGAAACATGCATATGCTCTGGTGAAGAATTTAAAATATTTCAGGGTATATGTTCTTCAATATGAGATCACCACATATGTGTCAAGTAGTGTTGTCAAAGAAATTTTAGTTCAACCTGATTGTGAAGGAAAGAGGGGAAAGTGGATAGCAAAAATTCTGGAGTACAATCTGACTATAAATCCCACTCAACTGATAAAAGGTCAAGTCCTTGCCAAATTAATGACAGAGTCAAATTGCAAAGCAATTGGATTGTATCATCTCTCAAGTAAATCACAAAATTCTTCATTCTAGATTGAAGAAACTAGCTCACAGGTAAATAGTAAATATGCTTCTTCACCATGGTACAAAGATATTGTATTTTTTCTGTTGAATCTTCAATCTCCTCCTGAATTAGATAAATCAAAGTTCAAATCACTTAAATTAAAATCAGCAAAGTATTCCATTATTGATCAAATCCTATTCTGGAAAGTTCCTAATGGGATCTTGTTGAGGTGTGTTTATGAAGAAGAGGCTAAAAAAAAATTTAGTGATCTACACCATCGTGTTTGTGGAGGTCATAACCATTAGAAATCTACTGCTTTCAATATTCTCAGAGAAGGCTATTACTGGTCAGTCCTGTTTTCAGACATTTTTTTCTCAAGTCAGGGCATGTGAACCGTGTCAAAAGTTTGCAGGAAAGCAGAAACTTATGTCTCTGCCTCTTAAACCCATCATTGCTCATCAACCATTTCAATAGTGGGGCTTGGAATTCATCAAGGAAATCAACCCTTCATCTTTTGGACAACATAAGTGGATTGTTACAGACACAAATTACTTTATAAAGTGGATTGAAGCAATTCCAACTCGGAATGTAATAGACAAGGAAATCATGGAATTTCTTGAAGGACATATTTTTTCTAGGTTTGGTTGTCCTAAGAAGCTAGTTACTGACAATGCTCAAGCTTTCAAATCAAACTCCATGATTGATTTCTACAATAAGTATAATACTAAATTGTTCCACTCTACTCCTTACTATCCCCAAGGAAATAGGTTAGCATAGTCATCCAATAAGAGTCTCATAAGGATTATCAAAAAACTAATTGCAGAAAACAAAAGGTCATGGGATTCCAAGTTAAAGTTTTCCCTATGGGATGATCGTATCAGTAACAAGAATTCCATTGGAACCTCCCCTTTCCATATGGTGTATGGAACATAATCCATTTTTCCAACTCAATTGGGTTTACCAATTTTAAATTTTTTGCAAGAAGAGTTAGAAGAACCCAATGATATCCAAAGGAGAGCTTTTCAGATGATTGAGGTTCAACAGGTTAGAGAAAAGATGGATCAGAAAGTTGTTGTTCACCAGAGCAAAGTCAAACCACATTTCATAAGGGAACCAAGAAAGATGTTTTCAATGAAAGAGATTTGGTATTAAGGTGGGATGCTAGAAGAGAGGACAAAGAAAAACATGGTAAGTTTGACAACTTATGGTATGGTCCTTTCAGAATATCCAAGGTCATGAATAAAAATACTTTTCTCTTACATAATATGGATGACACTGAAATTTTTGGAGCCCCAGTGAATGGGAGGTTCTTGAAACATTACTTTATTTAAAGATTTATTGAAGGTTTCAGTTTGTACAATAAGTTTTTCTTTCAATAAAGACTCCATATACCCAATGGAATTGTTTTTACACAATTGTGTTGTAAATAAAGGATGACAGAGTAGGGAAATCAAAGAATCAGAAGCAAGGTAAAGGCATTGGTTTGTAGATCTTAAAGTTTCCTCATAAAAAATTTACCCCCAGAAGGAGCCAATGTTAGTCTCTAACTTTTTTCTTGATTAAGTGAGTATCCCTAATCCTAAATCCTCCCTACTTATACTTTGTTGCTTCAATTTTGACTTTTACCCCTTGGTTTGATTTGTCATGTTTTGCATTTTTGCACTCTAAAATTATTTTCTTAATTTTTTTAAGGTTTAGGATTTGATTTGATCGATCTTATCACATCATTTGTCTATTTCATTTTTGAATTTTTAAAAATTTTGCCAAATTATGAATAGTTCTACAGGAATAGCACTATCATAATTGCACAAATCATGGAATAGACATCTAACCCTGATCACATCATAATTGTGCAAATTGTGATTATAGGATCTGAATTCCTCTCTACGATCTTTTCTTGAGTTGATGATGTAGTTTTAACAATCATATGCAAGGGATCGAGTTGTACCAGCCTGACCTGCATCAAATCAAACACGTCTTGATATTATTAAAAGAAAATATCACCTGCTATTCTAATGTATCGGATATTTTGTGTAGAGTTTGAATTGGAAACTGAAGGGATTTTTGGTTTCTAACAGTCACAGGTTTCAAAATTCTCAGTTCCAAACCGTGCAGAGCTGTTTATAGAACTATACGAGCAGCATGGCACTAAAGAAGAGTGGAGAGATCATTAGATTAGAACCTGAGGGCACATAATTTCTTGAATCCTACCCACAAATGGCGTAGAGGTTTAAAGATGCCAGTTGGTTTGAGTTTTTCACAACCTTTCAAGGACACAATGAATAGGTCTCAATGATCTTTGCACAAAACTTTGATGGTTTTGAAGTTGTAATTGGGAAATTACTAATGATGGTGATTGAACACTCAATTGCAAGAGCCTGAAAATTTCCAATTGGTGGAGAAAGGTGGTGGAAGAAAGATAACGTGGTCATGGAGTTTGTGAATCAGTTCTTGATCCCAGAAAAACAAAGCCCTAATTGGAAAAAGGGAATACCACATAGCTGGATAATAAAGGAATGGAATACTGCTTTGATCATCATCCACAGGTATATTATGTGTGAGGGTAGGTTTTCACTGGTTTACATTTACCATATCATATTGTTAATGCACATTAACGGAGATTATCCTCTCAATTTACCCTATTTCCTAATGAAGAGCTTATCTAAAATTTCTAAAAGAGTGCAGTCTCATCCTGCTACAGCCAAAGGTAGTCTTTTTCACTAAGTTTTAATAAAGACATTGGTCATATCTTCTTTGAATGAAGTCCAGAGACCCTGGGATTGGCTAATCCAGTCCTTAGGAAATGATCCACGGATAGATAAATCCAAAAAGGCCAAAGGGAAGAAATCACCTAAACAGAAACAGATTGGTACAGTCAATGAATTCCCAATTAAAGAATAACATGTGTTGCTAGGGTAATGAGGGATAGAAAAAGGAAGATGCAAACTCAACAAATCGTTGGGGATGCTCCTATAGATAAAGGTCGGGAATAAGCTACCAACAGTAGAGGTAAGAAATCAAAACGTGATGTAGATATTTATATGTTTCTTGATCCAGAGATAAAGATGGAAGTAGATGTGGATGAAGATTATAATTTAACCCAATTCAATCCACATTCAAGCATAAACAGAAATCAACAATTAAGAAAAGTGACAAGGGAAAAAAACAAAGGGTGAAACCTACACGTGTGCCTAAATAACCTAGGAGAAATTCCACTAGGGATGTCAATAAATTCAGTTTAAACTCTAAGGCTATGTTTGATCCATCCATTAAAAAAGAGAACCTTATAGTCATAGAGGAAAATTATGAAGATTCTAAAACAGGCATCAAGGAACAAGAATAAATACTTTCTTTGCACAGGAATGATAAAGAAACTAAGAACTTAGGGAAGACACAAAGAAAAGAAAAACAAGTTGTTCAGTACTCTACGAGACCTATGACAAGAAAAACCACAAGATAATCAAAATTTAAAGCTGTGTTTAAAGGTACAGGTGGGGTTTCCGATGACAGAGACTATCATTCTACAGATCTAGATCAGATTCCAGATATTCTAGAGGCCATGGACTTACATAGTATTGATGATGAAGTTCGTAGCTTAGAATTATCTTCTAGATACTATATCAAATTGAGAAAACCTCGGACTGCTATAGACCTGAACAAGCATGCACCTGTAGAAGAATTTCCAGAGTTTAAAGTTAAATTTAGAAGTGATAAATACAAGATTAAGGAGCTACAGAAAATGGTGAAGCAATTAAAGAAAGAAAAATCTCAGGTGGAGCAATGGAATGCCAGATAGCAAGAGAAGATACAGGGTTTCAAGAAAAATAGAAAGGAACAAAAGGCACTGCTCAGGGAGGTTCAAGAATCTAATTTCAAATTGTATTGGCACAATATTGTGCTCACAACCAAGCTGAAGCAGAGGACTACCAAAGGTAGTGAAATCATTATATCATGATAGCCTTATGAAGTCCTTTCATGAAAATTTTTTAAAGTTGTGATGTTATTTACTCAAGGAGTAAAAGATGATCAATTTGATTTTGACCTAATGGATTTTGATAATTCGAATGGATAACTCAGTCAAGATTAATTCCAAATTTTGTGGGATTTGATAAGTTGTTGTAAAATTATTTTGGGTTAAATTTTTGAGTTGTTTACTATATTGGCAATATAAGTGCTCGTTTAAGATGATCCTCCTAGAAGATAGACTTTGACCAGATCCTGTTACTAACTACATACTAGAAAATAGGATCTGTAGTCATATTTTGTATAGTTTAAATAGACAGATGAAAGACTTTATTAAGGTCGAAATATTGGGCTTTCAGGGACCTGTTTTGAACTCTTTTTAAGAAAGTTTTATTCCACATTGATACTTAATGGAAAATACATGTTGATGGTCATATTTTCTCTCATTTCATGTTCTATTTCTTTTCTTACTTGAGATCATTTTTCAGTTGCAATGCATTGATCATTTCTTGGTCTTAATTAATACAGTGAATATTTTGTTGTTATTGTTTATCATCAAGATTTGATTTTCAAGTACATGTTCTTGTTTCTAAATTACATTTTGAGATAAGAAATTCATATGGGGTTGAAAAATTGAATACTTCCATATTTCCTATCTTTATTTTCCTTATTTGTCTGATCTATTTATGTGGCTACCCTTTAAGAAATCTGTGGGATATCTCTTGGCTTTATTTTGAACCTTTTGTATACCTTGAAACCTTGAATCAACTTTCAACCATCCTTAAAAACCAATTCATAAAACCCTTAATATATTATTTCAATAACCTGATGATGCCCTAGCTTGCCCTCTCACAGTCAAGTGAAAATTTAGGGACTAACAGGTTGGTTGGGTGATGACTGGTAAGTGACTGGGAAACCGAAATATTACTAAGATAAACATTTTTCTAAGGAACGAGAGCTACAACAAGGTCTCGATAATGTCATTTGTTTCACATGAAAAGTATGTAAAATTTTACATTATAAACACCAAGTTTTCAACTACCACAATGAATGTGGGATTTCAAAGGGAGAATTTTAAGGAAGGGCCAAGATTAATCCACGAATTTGATGGACGATTGTTAAGAAACAAACTTATAAAGATCATAACTCAAGATCTGGGTGTCCGTTTTTGGAAAACTATATGTCATTGAAAGATAATTCGATGAGGAATATGATGGAATAAGTTTTAAGGGTTTAAATTGGCCATAATTCTCTCTAAAATTTAAATAAAGGTTATCTCTATTTTCATGGTTTGTTGGTAAAAAAAAATAAAACCTCGACTTCCTGAGGCTATAACTTGAGATCCAGAACTCCAATTATTACCCAGGAAGACTCGTTGGAAAGATGGGATGATGAAGATTGCATATAGAATGGTTTCGATGTCTGAAATGTCAAATATCATGCTCAAAAAAGTAAAACACATTCCAATTTTTTAAATGAAGTTAATTTGAAAATGTGAAAATAAAAGATTATTAAATTACATTTATTAAATATGAAATGGGTCCCACTTCAAAACACAAATTTTAATGACATAAAGTCATTAATGAGACTTCAAAAAATTATTAATTAAATTGGTTACTTCAAGAAGGAAGCATGTGGAAACTACTTCAAGAAATTTTCCCTAACTAATTTAAGAATTTTTGAGAGCATATTTTAAAAAGACAAGACAAAGCATCATCAAAAGGTTGCAAGTCAAAGGTTTTTTATAGCAGTGAAGAGTCTTTAAGAAGAAAAGTTTTATATTTCAATATTTTGTGAATTCACATGCTTAAACTTTTCTCTTCTTACATTTTATTCTTCTCTATGTCCTTCCATAAAATATTTCATGTATTACCAAATAAACAAGAAGATTTGGGTATGAACAGATCTTTCTCTAAGAGTTCTTCAATCATCTTGTAATATTTCAGGTACAGAGGAACAAGATCTCTCCTTGTAAAAAGGAAATTTTATTTCATTGAGTTTATTAGTTGTCATTGATATTTTGTAGAGGTTTCTTCATCCCTCTTGTTTCTATCATTATTAAACTTGTCATATTTGAGATATTGTTACAAATTGCTTTTGCAAAGAACTACTTTTGGGCATTATATTAGTGATTTCTCAGTCTTTGAGTTGAAAGAATGTGATTTCAAATATATTGTTTATTAAAATAACATTTGAGTTTCAAATAAATGCTCATCTAAAGTTCTTTGAAGACCTGTCCATTTTTACTTCATCTTCCAAAAGTTATAGTAGATTTCAGGTTCATTTTATCTTACAATAAAGGTAAAATGTCTTTTGAGAGACTCCAAAACCTTGTGGACAAAAATCTCTACTATCACACTTTATGTTTCTTTTATTTAAATGATATGATGTATATTTTCATTATTGTACGTTGTATATTTGTAAATACAAGCTTTGATGGGAGATATTTCATTCAGTGTAGAATCATATTAAAAACCTTCCAACATTTAAGCCAAAGAGGAGTACCACCTCTATAAAAACTTAAGGGGATTCATATCCTTGTGAGGTTTATATTTGGATATTGACCAATCTAAACATAAACACGATGGAAATTAAGTCTTTTAAAATTTGTATCATTCCCATCCATCTTGCTTTTAGATGTTTTATTCTTCGATTTGAATGTTACATTTGTTGTTGATTTCTATGATAGTCGCTTAGAATTGTCACGCATGCAACAAAAGTACTGAAGGAATTTTTATAGTAGGATTGATCGTACTCCAATTCCTTCTGCAAATATTTTTCTTGACTGAAAATTATTTGAGATAGGTTCCTAAGACTTGTAGTGACTTCCCATTCTTGTGAAATAATAGTAAGTCGTTTATTAATATTTTTTGTGACACACAATCTAACTCCATTTAGAAATTTGGTGGATTTTATTACCCTTATCGATGTTCGAGGTGTACTTGGAGGAATTTGATCAAGTACAACAATGGAGAATGGATTTCAAAACAATGTATTAGGACTTAATGTGTCCTCAAGTTTAGTTATTCTTCTTTTCAATTTGATATTTTCCAACTCTTTCTCAGATATGGAATGGGAAAGAGCATCTTCAATAGTGATATGTAATTTAATGATTCCTAGGGGTCTGAATCCTAAGATATCAACCTCTGAATTGCATGTTTGATTCACATTCTTATTTTTAACATGGACTTTGTTTGTTTTAAATTGGTTCTCTTCTTTATTATATTTAGCATTGTGCAGTGTCAAAGGTGGCTCTTCAAAAATTGGTGTCTCCTCTTGGGCCATCTCCTATGAAATTCACTGACTTTCAACTATTCTAAGTGCTACCAAGTCAGGTATCATGGAATTGTCTATTTCCATGTCAACTACATTCCTCGGGCTTCCTAAGTTCTCAGAGTTTTTTTTTTGACATAAACAGGTATGTATTATATTAATGGGGTGGCAAAGCCACAGATTCGGTTACAAAAATGGCCCAATATGGCTTTGGGCCTACTATCCTGAATACAAACTACCATGAAACTAGATCTATTGGCTGACTTAGCTCCCTTTTTGCTTAATATACTGCTTATTTAAATCTTTGGCTGAGACAAATGCCA
>ML785766.1:445330-463832 GCA_009831015.1 Picea engelmannii | reverse complement strand
ATATATATATATATATATATATATATATATATATATATATATATATATATATATTAATGAAAGCACGTGTTTTAAATTTATTTATTTTTTCATAAATTTTTATTTTATGGAGTTTTAGCATTTTTTTAATAAGTTTGTAATTTTAGATCTTCTTTTAAATATTTTTTTGAATTTTGACTTGTTTTTGAGTTTTTTTTTTGTTTTTTTTCTCATTTTTTTTTATTTCCCTTAAGTTTTAAGGTATTTTTTATTATTCATTTTTACAAAAAAAATATGTATTTTCTTAAAATTATTGTTTTCTCGTGGTTTTGAATATATATTTTTAAATATATTATTTTCATGGCATTATGTATTATCTTGTGATTGGGGTGATAAACTATGATTTAAAAAGTAAGCATTTAACGATTGATTATGATGATTTTGTTTACAATAATGGTGATGTCTTTTACCACTTTAAAAAAATGTGTCATTTTAATACCCCAATTTTAAAATGGGTGTTACCGGTAGAAGTACTTTTCAATTTTATGGTTGATTTTAAGGTTTTGGTTTTAATCGTACCAACTACTAAAAGTAAATTTTCAAAATATCTCAAAATATCTCTAATTTTAACATTTTGAAAAAAACATTTTGCTTTATGTAACATCATTTTTTATTTAGGTGTTGATTTTAAGGTTGTTTGAGCTACTGTATGAGTTTTGAAAGCCATGCTTGAAAAAAGTTGTAATTGTGACCCCGTTTCAAATAATGGTGCTACTGGTAGCACCACTTTTCAATTTGGGGGTTGATTTTCAAGTTTTTTTTGCAAAAATATGGGTTTTTTGGGCCAGAGTTCTCATTTTGAGTTCATAATTCTCGTTAACTTGGTAACTTTGTTCTTGCATATTTATTTTTGTTAGAACATCTGTTTGAAGGACGATTTTGCTTTCAAGAAATCTCACAAGGATGAATATTGAAGCATTGATCTTCCATGTGGCCAAATTGTTGACAATGTTGGAATATTGGAATCTTCTCTTCAACTAAAGCAGGTGATTATGAACTTTCTTGTAGAAATCCAACACTCTGGAATCAGATCGAGTTGGTGTAATATGGATTATGAAAGGTGACATACTTTTCATATATGATACTAGTTATGTGATTTTTGTGCTTGATTTCTTCCCAAGGTCTAATGATTGTCCTGGAAAGAGGAAGTTGAGCTTCATATGTATTTGAATTTGGAGTTGGCTCACTGAGTTGTTCCTGCACTGGTTATTGATCTAAATATAAATCATAATGTTCATCATATTCAAAGAGAGGGTTCTAAACAAGGATTATTTAAGAATGTTGTTTAATATTCTTTTGCTCAGGTGCATCATTAAGAATTTGAGTCTAAATTTGTAGCAATGCTTCTTTGGCCTGTGTAACTTGAAAGAATGTTGCAATAGATTACATACTCTAGAATCGGATCGAGTTGGTGTAATCTAGATTATGAAAGGTGACATACTTTTCATATATGATACTAGATATGTGATTTTTGTGCTTGGCTTCTTCCCAAGGTCTAATGATTGTCCTGGAAAGAGGAAGTTGAACTTGATATGCATTTGAATTTGGAGTTGGCTCACTGACTTGTTCCTGCACTCATTGTTGATCTAAATATAAACATTCATGTTCATCATATTCAAAGAGAGGGTTCTAAACAAGGATTAATTAAGAATGTTGTTTAATATTCTTTTGCTCATGTACATCATTAAGAATTTAAGTCTAAATTTGTAGCAATGCTTCTTTGGCTTGTGTAACTTTCAAGAATGTTGCAATAGACTACATATTTATTTTGTTAGTGGTGACTGCATTTTCTAGACAAGAGAGTATTAGAGTGTTCAACAACTCTAACAGTTCCTCAACTCAAGTAATTTTAAATATAGAATTAGATTTCATAGTTTTCTTGCAACTCCACCCAGATTTTATAATGAAAACTCAAATATGTCAACTCAACAAATGAGGGGTGTTGTCTTTTACTGAAAATGCACCCTTTTACCGAAAAAAAAACACAAGTAAACTTACAAAAAGAAAACTATTTGCAAGTATACCTTCATTCTTTCTCCATATTTGTCATTGTCAAATTTTCCCATATAATTGGGGGCCCGTAGCCACTATATTTTTTAACTAGAATATGTGAATCATGTTAAAAAAATGTTGGAAACATAATCCATTTAGGGTTACTCAAAGAATGAATATGAAACATCACAAGACGTAATTGTCGTAGGGATTCCAAGAGACCTATTAGAATACAAATACAAGGGTCACATCATTGTACTTATACTTGTATCATAGTGATGAATAATATGTACTACACACTTATCTATTTTTGTGTGTGTAATAGTGGTATCATAGAGGTCTTGGTTCTTAGGATTATTAGGCCTCATTTGAGCTATGTTAGTTAACCATAGATGATCATTTATCTTCCTCTCTGTTGAAACACATTTTACCTCTACCTATAAGTATGTGCATCTATCTGCCTAAGAATTTCCTTTCCTCCTGCCTACATAAATGTTCCTCTTTTTTTCTTCCTGCCAATATGCCATGTACCCAGTCTTCTCAGCATCCAGTTTGTCTCCATTCGTTTTCCCAAGAGAGGCTAGGGTTACATAGAGGAGAGGTGAAGAACCCTTGATTGAATTCATCCATGGAAATTTTGACGTGTTCGAATATATCATCTTCGATATTAACTAACTAGACATGTTCTTTTTTTGGATCCACTAGCAAACATCAAGGCTTCTTTCAGAAAGACTAATAAGAACCAATTTCTATTAGAAGGGACTCTGAGTGATTTTTTATGATTTTTATGGGTTGTTTGAAGGCCGAAAATTGTTGAAGTGAAAATTTGTTCACGAGGAAATGTCTTTGGAAGAATTGTTGAGGTTATTTGTTGGTTGTCTCCCATCAACTATTCACCTTGGTCATTTATTCATACTCTCACATTGGTCAAAACCCTAATTACGTTCACCATCAACTAAAACCCTAATATCAATAACTCTCCTCTTATTGCAGGGCTTCTTATTATCGTTTCCAAAACATTCCATTTCTCATGAACTTCTTAAAGGCTCATGGAATAAACAACACCAATTCTAATTGTCTCAAAATCGAGCAGAAAAGAACCCTAATTCATGGATGAGAGGTACGCCCGAGTCTAGCAGACCATGCTAGGGTTTTCTTAAGTGCATGACTATTTTCCATTGATGTGGTAAGAGAGGTGAGAGGGGAGGTTGGACCAACATTGATCCACATAAGTCTGTGTTCCTTTTGTCCCACATAATCCCTTTTGAGGTGATTATCAATTTGTGGAGACCTGCAAACTGATTACATTATTTACCTGAAGAGAAAGAGGATTGTGGTGTATAGAATTGGCATTCCATTCACAAGAGCGTTGGAATATCTTAATGAGAATTTTCACCTATGTGTCATACATCCATGTCTAAGGATTGAAGAAGTATGTCAATGTGATTTACAAAATTCAACTATAGTGTTAGGGTATTGTTTGAGAACGATATCACAAATATCTACATCATTTATCTTGCATGTGAATAAATAAAGAGTCGGTTGGTGGTTGCAGGTTTTTTGGGTGTTTTCCAATTTGATGTAGAGATTATTAAAACCTACAAACCTATCATTTGTGTGTGATAGCACCATAATTACCATCAAATAAAAGGGATAGGGTTTCGAACTAAAAGACAGTGGCATCGACCAGTAGTAACCAAAGGATTTTTCCACATTTGGGACGTTGTAGATGATTATTGACTTCTTGAGAACTACTAAAAAAAATTAGGCACATGATATGTCCTTTTTCATTAAATTGTTTGGCACAATTATCTTTGGGTAAAGGAACTTTTGGAACTTGTTGGTAATGCTACTTGGGATATTAATTTTTATAGAAAAGGGAATATCCACTTAGGATAAGGAATCCCACACAAATCAATAAAATAGCTAAGTGTTGTGAAATTTGTTCCCAAGTATAAACAAAAGAAAAATGGGTGGAAAAAAGGGTTCTATGTATGGCATAAAAATAAAAGAAGGGGATGCATGAAAATTGGTCAACATGTATCTTCATCAAGTTTTTCTCGATTATGAGGAAATAGTAATATCTACTATTTCATATGGGGGAAGGTTGCAGGTTTCATGGCCGTTTTTTTTATTTTTTTAGGCAGGAACTTTGTTGGAAGGTTAGGATGGAGGTTTATGGACACGACAATCCAGGTTTCTTCCTGGCATTGGCTTCATGAGTGCCCTGGTCTTTTTTTTTCATTTTTACTTCCTTCTTAAGAATGGTGGGGCCATAAGCTTGTATCTATTTTTCCTACCTTCCATCAGGGGTCTCCGGGAGTCTTTGGAGGTTTCCTTCTTTTACTGGTCTTGTTAGAAGGTATTTACTCATTTTTTCAGCGGTCTTTCCATAGTCCTTTCGTTCAGAAAAACCTTACTGTGATCCTCTGTGGATGCCACTAATGGTATTCTCTGAACATTCTCATTGGATGCATTGAAGGTGTTATTAAAGGCCTTTCTTGTTTTATTTATGGGGGATGTCAGTTTTCTTCCGGGAGAAGAGCCAGGGGATCCTTGGGATCACTAGAGTTTTATTTCAACTGTTGATGAGCTTTGTAGGATTCGAGGGAGCTCATCCCACATTAATGCGAATTTATTGAACCATCCTTCACTTGACGTGCCTTCTTCTTCGTCCATAAGCCTTGTTCATTCTACCCCTACTCTTCTGGTGTCTCCTAATGCTCCTTCGGTGAAGGTATCCAGGAATATCCCGACAGGTTCTACCTCTAGACAGAAGGGTGTGCCATTGGTTGCGTTTGGTGGGGGCACAAGTCCTTCGTCAAAGGTATGCTCTAAGGTATTAGAAGAGAGACGTCTGGTGGACCATTCTACAGTGAAGAAAGCAAGTTTTGTGGAGCGGAAGTTTTCTTCTATTAAACACAGTCAGAAAGTATGGAATTCGAAGAGAACTAAACGTTCTCTGGTATTGGGAATGGATGTCAGGCTGGAGGATTCTTGTTCACTAGCGCTTTGTGCGCTGGTTGGAAGGTTAGCATATCGCCACCTCTATCTTAGCTCAATGTCGGAATGGATGGAGGCAAATTGGACCCCAGTTTTGGGTTACACTCTGACTCTTCTTTCGATGTCAAGGGGGTGGTTCAGATTTGTTTTCAACACTCTGAAGGATTCCATTAGAATTCTAGATGGTTTATGGGCCTTTGATGATGGTAGTTTGATGCTAAAAAGGTGGCGGCTCAAGTTTGATCTGGTTTCTGAATATTTTAGCTTCTGACACTTATGGATATTGTTGCCTGGACTTCCCTTGCATTTTTGGAATTACAGAGCCTTTGATAAGAACCAAATACTGAATACAAAAGCACCACAACAGATATACAAGAACAATATGCAAAATATTCGTTATTACCAACAAACCCTTGAGGTAGGGAAACACCATACAATGGATCCTATTATGGAAGGGATCATATCCTGTTCACTTGCCTCTTCGAGGGGGCATCCTCCTATTGAGCTTCAGCTCCAAATACAATACTTCTCTTCATGTCTCATTACATTTCTTGAATCCCTTTATATAGTGCTACCATCACCTAAGAACATTCTAGAGGAGGAATCTTCTAGAAGTAGAACCTTCTAAGAAGTCCTCTTACATTTATTATATCTAATTACCCATTTATTATATCTAACTACTATAGTGGGCCTTATTTAATAATATAGTGGACCTAGTCCACCTTACATTGAATGACCTATACTATTATCACTATGGGCCCTCTAGGACCCCCCACTACCTCTCTAGCTACCTTACATTCCATCCCCCTTATGAAAGCATTGTCCTCAACGCTTGATGTACAACCATATACCAGGGTCCCATGGATAATGGTGGACCATAATGTTGAAGAAGATTGAAGAACCAGGGTCTCATGTAGAAAGGAAATCCACCATGCTGAAGTAGTCCAACCACCATTGTAATCCCGGGTCCCATGTCCAAGTGCTCATGTGAACTCCCCAAAGAAGATTTTGGAACCCAATAACCAACTCCAAATGACGCTCCAAAGACTGACACCTATCATGTGGATCCAGATAAGAAGATCCATCCACATAGTAGAAAATGGTCGTAGCAGAATCTGGAAGGAATGATACCACTGTAGAATATGCAGACTGAACGYTGGTAACTAGCTCTTGATCTGGGACATTGATGTTCTCTACAGAAGGTGGAGTAGAGTCATCAAATAAAATATGGAAGTGGTTGTCATCCCAGAAATGACAACTATCCATATACCAATCATCACGATCATCCTCAAAATCATAACAAGCATATATTTCTTGATTATATTCATCTTTGATGATGTCTTCCATAAGAAATCTCTCATGGATGCTATCCAATGAACTACGAAGCCTATTATTGAGGTCATCTGCAAGGTCATGAAATTTGTCATGCAATGTGTTACACAATGTGTCATACAATTGAGATTTGAATGCTTCAAGAATTCTTTGATGTTTTGAGAAGAAATAGCCATCTGAGCACCCTATGAACTCTTCAATCCATCAACCGTCATGAAAAAAAAACAAAAATAGACCCAATAAGTTTCGGCAGAAAATCGCAGCTTTTTCTGGAAAAACCCTAAAAAACTGTTGAACTTAAAATGTTCATAACTTCACTTCCCGGACTCCGTTTCGGCTGATTTTTTTTTTGAAATTGGGTGAAATTGTGAGAAGAAATCAGATCTGTAATTTATTTGGGCAAATTATTCCTCAAAATGCTACATAAATAAAAACAAATCGCGCCCCCGTCCGCAGAAAAAACCCTGAAAAATTGCAGATTTTAAAACTTCAATATCTTGACTTCCCGGACTTCGTTTCGGACGATTTTATTTTTAAAATTGGGTGTTTTTCTAAGAGGAAATCAGATATACAACCCTTTTCTACAAATTTTTCACAGAAATATACCAAAAACTTCAGGAATGTCACGGCCCTCTTTTTTCTGCTTCGAAAAAAAAATCTGCAAAAATAAAAAATATTTGCCCACAATGTCTGCCCAAGGAAAGTGTTTTGATACCAATTGTTAAGAACCAAATACCTGAATACAAAATATCACAATAGATCCAAAGATATCTGAATACAGTCACCACATAAGATATATGAAACCATATAGAAAACCACAACTTTATTATAGAAACCCTTGAGGTAGAGCAACACCATACAATGGATCCTATTATGGAATGGATCATCTCCTGTTCACTTGCCTCTTCGAGGGGGCATCCTCCTATTGAGCTTCAGCTCCAAATACAATACTTCTCTTCATGCCTCATTACATTGCTTGAATCCCTTTATATAGTGCTACCATCACCTAAGAACATTCTAGAGGAGGAATCTTCTAGAAGTAGAACCTTCTAAGAAGTCTTCTTACATTTATTATATCTAATTACCCATTTATTATATCTAACTACTATAGTGGGCCTTATTAAATAATATAGTGGACCTAGTCCACCTTACATTGAATGACCTCCACTATTATCACTATGGGCCCTCTAGGACCCCCCTCTACCTCTCTAGCTACCTTACATCTTTGCAGGCTATAGGGAACAAGCTGGGACGCTTTATTAAAGTGGATGAAAAGGTCTTGAATTCTAGCGATAGACGCATGGCCAGGATTCTCGTAGAGGTTGACATTCATGGTGAAATTTTAGAAACCTTAGAGATTGATTGGCATGGTTTTATTTACAAACAATGCCTGGATTACCTCGGAGTACTGTTCTGTTGCTCTTTCTGTCGTCAAATGGGACATTTGAAAAAGGATTGTCAAAATTCTTTGGGGAAGGTTTATGAGGAAACTCCGAAAGAAGAAGCATCTAGGTTCAATTCTTATCAAGTCGAGATGGAGGATTCTATGCCAGACAACTTTCCAGATTTGCAGGATTTGGAGTTTCCTCCACAATCCTCTTCTTCTTTTTTGAGTAAGTTGTGCCATCTTGTTCCTTCACTTTTTAGTTCTTTTTCATCTTTGCAAAAGGAGCAACTCAACTGTCATTTTAATGTCCCTATCAATTTTAGTGTGACTCCGGAGCGTCTAGGCTCTCCTACTAATTTAGAGGTAAATCTATTGCCTTCTAAGGATTATGGGGTTTCTATTAGAAGTGTTGATAGGGGGAATGAACGGGAGCATTCTGACCCTGTTTCCTCGAGGAGGCTTTCGTCTTATCCTTCAAAAACTCTATATTTACTCTCGATTCATAGTGAGCCTTCTTTTAGACCAATTTTTGACCCTCCCTCTACCCAATTTTGATGGGGATCCTACTCTACCTCCAGGGTATGGAGAGCCTAATTTAAGTGATGCTTCGCTAGAAAAGATTGTGTCTAACCTTGGTAACTTTAGGGAGGTGGTTAATCCAGAACCGTTGCCTATTTTTTCAAATTTTTCTGAAGTGACTGGTGAGGCACAGGGGCTCTCGGCTTCTGACCGTTCTAACCTTGATCTTTCGAAAGAAAAATCCTTTTCTTGGTCCCGGGGTTTAGGCTTGGAACTGTCTCCGATTAAGACTAGAAGCACTTAGAAAAGAGCGGGTCCGTCTAATTTTGTTGCTTCCTCTTCCAATGTTTCTACTGGTGACCTTGGGGCACTTAGAGGATTAAAATCCCCTGAAATCAGCCTTGATGCGGAGGCTTCTCTCTACTATTTCACCGCATATCATTTTTTTACAAGAAACTTTGACCACTGATGTGAAGGCTAGGGACATTTTATTTTCTCTAAAACCGGACTGGTTAGCTTGTGTTGTTAGTGAGATTGGACAATCTGGTGGACTATTGGTTTCATGGGATCCTCAGTTTTTCTCCTTCTCATCGCATCTTACTTGTGGAGGCATGCTATTGATAGGTTGTAGCTTGGACGACAAGAGGAGCTTTAATATTCTGAATGTTTATGGTCCATGCACGGATCATAAAAGTTTCTGGAATCGTTGCATGGACAAAGGTCTTCTGTACTTTCCCGATTTAATTTTGGCAGGGGACTTAAACTTCTCTTTGGGTCCAGATGAGATCTGGGAACTTTCATCATTTAATGATCCATTGGCATCTTTCTTTAAGGATTTATTTGCTAATTCATCTCTGGTGGATGTGGCTCCATCAAAGAAGGTTCTGACGTGGCACAATGGTAGGTTGGGGGATTCCATCATCTCTAAGCGACTGGACAAATTCTATGTGTCAGAAGGATTACTTGGTCCTTTATCGAGGTATAGATCATGGGTTGGCTCGAGTTATCTATCAGATCATGCTCTTGCTTTTTTTTAGTTGGATATTGGTTTTCCAAAGACTGTTTACCCTTTCAAATTTCATCTAATCTGGTTGGAAGACCCATCCTTCTCTGCTTTAACTTGGGAGACTTGGCTAGACAGTCGCTTTTCTCTTATGGAAGTTCTGCAACAAAGGCTAGTGGAAAAACTAACTTTGCTTAAGAGTATAGTTAAGGTTTGGGCGTGCCATAAGATGGTTATAAGAAAAGAACTATTGATCAAAGTGGAGAGTGAACTGGAAGAAATTTTGCACCAGAAGTTAATTATCCCTCCTAGTAATACAGTTGATCTTCATTGTAAATAGCTGGAGGAAGTTCGTTATAAATTATTGCTGGAAGAAGAGGAAGGATGGAGGCAAAATATTAGGGCAACTTCGATCAAGAGAAGGGATAGGAATACAAAGTTTTTTCATAGTTATGCTAGTCACCGTAGAATTAAGAAGTTTATCTGGGAGGTTGTTGATGCGACTGGTCACTTGATATCAGGACAGGAAGCTATAAAATCGGAAGCAACAAATTATTTTGGGAATTTTTTTCAGGAACAGATCCAGTCGGATATAAGGACCAAATTGGAGACTATTAAACTGTATCCTAGGATGGTATAGGATGAAGAGGTACAACTGCTGGAAAAGGTTGTGACCATGGAAGAAATCTTAAAGTTTCTAAAAGGATTTACTAAAAACAAGAGTCTCGGGCCAGACGAATGGACAGTTGAATTCTTCCTATATTTTTTCGATTTGGTGGGACCCGATCTCCTTGCTATGGTCAAAGACACTAGAATCCCGAGAGAAGTTTATAGGCCTATCAACGCTATTTTTCTTGCTCTTATTCCAAAGAAAAACCGGCCACAATTTTTCTCTGACTACCAACCTATAGCCTTGTGTAATCTATGTTACAAGATAGTAACTAAGATCATAGCCAAAAGAATTAGACCTATTCTGTCAAGGTCTTTAGCAGAAGAAAAAAATGGGATTTCTTAAGGGTCATCAGATTCTAGATGCCATTGGCACGGCTCAAGAGTGCCTCCACAGCATTAAGACAAAGAAATTGCAGGCAATCATCTTGAAACTAGATCTTAAAAAAGCTTATGATTGCATAAATTGGGATTATTTAAGATTAGTTTTGATTCAGTGTGGTTTTGGTCATGTAATGACTAGATGGATAATGGGTTGTGTATCCTCGGCTTCTTTGGCTATCCTAGTTAATGGAGAGGCATCCAATTTTATAAAAAGTGAAAGAGGCATCCGCCAGAGGTTCCCTCTTTCTCCATTACTTTTTATCTTAGTGATGGAAGGGCTAAGTCTCTCTCTCAACAAGAGTCTTCGAGAAGGTAAGCTTTCTAGTATAAAAGTCTCCCGAATGGTAATAATCCTTCATCTATTATTTGTTGATGATTTGATCATAATGACTTTATCCTTGGAGAATGAATGGCGGGAAATTCAAAAGCTTTTAAAGTGTTTCTGTGAAGCTACTTGTATGGAGATAAACAACAACAAATCTACTTTTCTTTATTATGGTGTTCAGCCAGAAGCAATTAAAGGTTTGAAAGATCTGTTTATGTTTAACTCTAAAAGTTTAATGGAGGGTTTTAATTATCTGGGTTTTCCTTTAAAGGTCGACAGTTACAAGGCGGCTTATTGGCAGTGGCTCATAAAGAAGTATTAAAGGCGAATTCTTCACTGGTGCAATCATTTGCTTACATTGGGGGGCAGATTCGTTTTAATAAAGGTTGTTTTGGAATGCCAGCCAGTTTACTAGATGTCATTGGCACACATACCCATCTCTGTTTTAAGCCGGATTCGTAGGATGACCTTCTCTTTCCTTTGGTCGAGATCAAACTCCTCTTCTTCTTACCACCTGTGTAATTGGGAGACGATTGTGAAACCAAAGACTTATGGAGGGTGGGGTATCCGGAATATCTTTTGCTTTTCTCAGGCATTAGTGGCCAAATCGCTTTGGTGAGGTTTGATGCAACCTGGAATTTGGAACCGTGTTTTAAAAGACAAATATCTATCACATTTCTCTGCTAGTACTTGGCTTCGTTTTGTTGATCCAACTTCTCGAGTTGGTTCAAAAACGTGGAAAATTTTAATTAATGTGCTTCCCCTAATTGTGAGATGGTTGGCCTGGAAGTCGAGAAATGGGGCGGATATTTGGATCGATAAAGACGCGATCCTAGGAGTGGGCAGTGAAGCTTTCCTTTCAGGAGCTCTGATATAACACCTTAATGAACACCGGGTTCATTTCCTTTTTCAAGCGAGGGGAGCCATTACCACTGGTCTATCAGTTGCGAATTGGTCTACCAGTTCAGATTTGGGACCGACGAGTAATTTGGCCTCTGAATGGGATACGTATAGAAGCAATCTATTGGCTGCGGGTATCCTACCAACTGATAACCATGATGAAATTCGTTGGACAGGCGGGGATGGCACAGGTAATATCACAACAAATAATCTTTATAATGCATTGGTTGTGGAGATGTGGCAAAAGAATGATGATTTTGTGAAAAAAGAATCTGGTCATGGGGATGTCCATTAAAAGTAAAGATTTTTACTTGGTTGTTGATGGAAGATAAGATACTTACCTGGAACAACCTTCTCAAGCGAGGTTGGAATGGTCCTGGGTATTGTTATTTGTGTAAAGGTAATGAAGAAACTGCCATTCATCTTTTTTCCCACTGTCCTTTTCGATTTCCATCTGGGGTAGTTTATGTAATCATTTTAAAGTTCAAAATGTTTGGGCGTGGACTTCTATAAAGGACTGTTATGACTCTTGGTTTTCTAGGAATGTAAACTTACCTTCGTTGCCCGCCTTTATTTGCTAGTTTGTATGGATTGAAAGAAATTTAGCTATTTTTTATTCAAAATCCCCTTCTGTGGAAAAAGTTTTCTTTCTTTCTTCAGCTACTATAGCGAGCCTTAAATCAAAAAGCCAGAAATCTGTAAGGAGAAGAAGTGGCTCTAGCATTCAGAAGGATAAAATTACGGGTTGGTTTGATGGGGCCTCTCAGAGGAATGGAGCATTTAGTGGGGCTAGGGGAATTGTTGTCATTAATGAGAAGTTGTCATATAGATGGTCCTTGAATTGTGGAAAGGGTACAAATACAAGAGCCAAACTCTTTGGGGCGTGGGTTATTCTCACCTTGGCTCACAAGCTAGCGATTTCAGATATTCTCATCCTTGGAGACTCCAAAGTTATTATCGATTGGCTGAACAATGTTGGTTCTCTGCAGGTTGGCTCTATTGAATGTTGGAAAGAAAGAGTGGTTGAACAAAAAAAGATTTTCAATACAGTTATTTTCGACCACGTCTTCAGGGAAGACAATTGGGTGGAGACTTCCTTTCTAAGAAGGCTCTTTCTGATCCTTTGGCAACTTTAATCTTCTATCAGATAATCGATGAACATGAGGGATACTCCACTCACTTGAATCTCTTCTAGCCCGTCTTTTTACTTGTTTTGGTTTGTTGTGGAAGACTGTCAGTGATCCAGAATTTGGGGGCTCGACATTATGGACAGAATCTTCTCTCTTTAAAGTTTTTGTAATCTACAGTTTTGTTTATGAACTTGGGAGCTTTCTTGATTTTAGGATAAGACTATATAGATCCTTTTTGTTTCTATCTCAGTTGGAGTTTTTTTTTTGAAATGGCATGGCCATGAACTATAAGAAACTATTAACAATATAAACTGATTATATTTTCTAATATAATGAACAATTTTCATGTGGAAAAAAAAAGAAAATAGTAATATCGAATATAATCTTAAGAAATCGAGAAAACATTTTTCTGGACTTTATCTCTAATAACTCTCTGTACCGGATCACACTTTTGGGCACACACATGAACTGCTTTAGAAAATACAAGGTGATAGGAAAAATAGCTTTAGCTAATACACATTCCTATGTAGGTATATTTTCACTGCAACTATTGAAATTTTAAAATGTTATGTTTATGAGTTATTTGACAAGTTTTTCAATTATTTTGTTCTCAAAAATGTCAAAATTCTTATCTATAAAATGCCTAGAACCGGTATTTTTTCTCCTAGGGGCCATTTTGGAAACCTAGAGATAAAATATTTTAAAATATTTTGAAAATGAACCCTTTGCAAAAAATTCAAAAAAAAGTTCGTAGTTGTTTTTTTAGTATACCAGTGTTCGCAATTTTCACTTCTTAAAGAAGAAATATTTTCCTCTTTTTCCACAAAGTATCAATAGCATCTTTAACCTGAATGTTTGTAATTTCAATATAATGAAAAATAGAAAACAGTAAAAGGTGATGACTTAATTACTAATTAAATTAACACTTTACTAAATGCAATCATATGTGTCGATTTGTCATTGGTTTTCAATGATCATGTGACTAGTGAGTTTTAATTTTTCCAACTACAAAGTGATACGGTGGCGGGATTTTAAACTAGGGTTTTTTTAGAACTTCAAAAAATAAGTTTTGAAAACTTTTTAAAGCACCAATTTGTATATAACTATGTCATGTGTCTAGGGAATAGTTTGGTAGTTTCAGAGTTTGATGTTATGTTATACTTCGATTACTTACACCTTCGAAACAAATCTTGGACCATTGATTGATTTTATTAATGATCGTTAGATCTGAGAATAATTTTTATATCTTATAATGGATTGTGCCCCACTTGTTTACATTTAGTAATACCCTTTAACCTTAATTACTTTATTTTAAACTATATAGATAGGATTCAACCCTTTTTTTAATTTTTTGGGTTTTATAAGATAGTCTATGAATATTTTAACCAATCAGGGTTTAGTTACAACAACCACTCAAACTGAATCAAATACATGTGTGTGTATGTGTCTCTTTCATGTTTTGGTAAGCATGAAAAAGAGATAAACATATGCTACATTGGAGAAAAGGAGTGGCTCAAGGGAATGCAACTACATTCCAAGAGCATGTGTCATGTCCCCATTTTATCCTCCTGATTAAATGTATAATTAATTACACTAAGAATTGTTTTAATTCTAGTATGGATGATTGATTATGATGCCATGAATATTTGGACACAATTATATTGTAAACATTATATCCTTCAACTAATAAGAAAATGCCAACTAGTTGAATGAGAAAAGAGCACCTATAGGAACCATGATACCACGAGTAGGAAATAGTGAGGGGGCTTTGGGGTTCACCTTGTAAATCATTCCAAGCCACACTTTCTACTTTATTTTTGTGATTCCAAATTAAATTGTGAGAATTCTGATTGGAGCATGCTAGCACATTTTTGGAGCATTTTGGAGATAAAGATTGAAGAGTCATGTTTTCAAGACTAAAGATTGAAATCCTATGTGAGTTGCACTGTAACAACAAGTGATTGTTATTTTTTTTGCTAGTAGTTTTCCTAGAAGTGAGTTCCCTTGAGTTCCCAGCAGAGAGATTTCTAGTTACTAGTGACAGAGAGACCCTTATAAACAAATGGGACACCTGAGGGACTAGGAACAGTGAAGGGGTGCATTCCTTGGGTTGGGAAAGTCAAGAGGAAGAGAGATGGTGGAAAATCAGGATAGTTGTAGGAGAATACCAGTGGGTTGTGGGATTTTTGAGCTATGAGTGGACAATGGGAGACAACCCTCTTTTGTGAATTGCTAGTCATGGCTCGAAGGTGACTTGTTGTTGATATTTAGAACAAAAAAGTCTATGGTTGGGTGAAACATTCAACCCAAGCAGCTGGTTGCACAACATAATGAAACGATAAGTGTTTTTGTGTTATATTTATGAGTTAAATTGTTGTGCATGAACTCTTTGTATTTGGGAATGATTTATATGTTGTTGTGTTGAAATATTAAACTGCATTCATGTGGGATTTTAGCATGTTGTATATGCATCTAATTTATGGTAATATACAACAATTAAATGTGTATGTAATTTGTAGTTCATAAGCTACATGAAATCAATTAGTTAGTAGAAATTTTTATTTTATGAATATTTCGCATGTAATGGACCTCAGTTGGACTAGGGGACGTTACATATGTGATCAACTTGTAGCCATATGAGAGAATACAGAGGACGCAGAGCTCGTGAATGTGGAATTAAATGGTCTTCCCAAGTCATGGGAACCATTTGTCAAGGGAGTTTGCACTCAAGAACATCTCTAAGATTGGTAGAGACTTTGGGATGATTACATCCAGGAAGAGACTCGAGAGGAGTCTAAAGCAAGAAAGAAGGGAGATGAATATGAGGAGAACATGGCCCTTGTTAGTAAGGAAAGGGTTCTAAGGGTAATAGAGAGGAGTCAACCTCACATCCGCGTAATAATTACTTGAGTAAAATCAAGTGCTTTGCATGCCACAAGTATGGGCATTATGCATCACAATGTCCAGAGAAGAAGGAGAAAGGGGAGACACAAATAACAACATCAACAGAGATGCATATAGATTAGTTTGCAACAAAGTTTGAGAAGGAATTATCAATGTTCTCTTGTCTCTCTACTAGTACCAACTCAAGGAGTTCTTGGTACTTGGATAGTGGTGATTTTCATCATATGAAGTGCACACATGAGTTGTTCACCAGTTGGTCAAACATGGACTCATATATACATGTGGAGCTTGGCATTCATGCCAAGGGTAGTGTAGAAGGATTTGGGACACTCAGGTTCCATCTCGAGTCAAGTGGTTTTCTGGAGGTGGAAGATGTGTTGTATGTCCCAGAGTTGACAATGAATCTTCTCTCAGTCTCAGCTATGGAGGACAAGGGTTATGAAATCTTGTTCCAAAAAGGAAAAATGTTCATGAATTTAGAGGGAGGTAGCCATGAAACATCACTCACCATTGGTATTAGAGAGGGTAGGGTATACAATTTGTAGGGCCAACATGTAAGAGGATAAAAGGGGATCTTCGATCATGGGTTGATGTCAATGACGGAGGACGAGGAGAAAGAGGCTTTGAAGGGTGAATAAGAGAAGTATGAGTAGATTTCATAGAATTTTAGTGTGGGGAGTCAACCTTCATATGGGAAGAGGGAGTTATCCCCTTCTAGTCTTGTGAGAAGACTGATTCGGTATGAGATTACAATGATGGATGCTCAAGAGAAAGAGACTCTTATGAGTGCATTGAGGAAGAGAAAGCATTCGACAAAGTTCCCAAACTTCTTGTCATTGATATGTAGCATCATTGATTCTGTGACTTCCAGTATTCGAGGAGCAGCTAACCAACAGGGTTGGAGGGATGCCAGTGAGTAGGATGATGTATGTGACATTGTTCCAGGGTCGAAGGGAGAACCAATTATAGGTGACTCTTCAAGAAATACCTTCCTTGCTAAGAGGGGGTGTTGATGTTTGGGAGCATTGAACAGGTATTTCCACACAAGTATAAGTGTTTAGATGTGTGGAAGTCATCCACATCCTTCTATATTGAGACTTTACTTTAATTAAATGAATTATTAAAGTAAAGTGATTTTATTAATTAGTTGAGTTATATTTAAATAAATTATTTAATTAGCATTAGTGAATTAAATCTTAGCCATTGATCTCAAGTGAGGTAAGAAGTAATCTTGGTCGTCAATCACTTTGGATATTAGGGTTACATCATAACTCAATCTTATAAAAGAAAGGCTAGGGTGAAGAATAAGACACTTGAAAGATTAATCGAGAGAGATTGATTTGACACAAAGAGTATTTGATAATGAAGGACTTTGATTCAAATAGATCTTAGATAGGTGGAGAAGGACTTCCATATAGAGATATAGGCCAGAGGAAGAGAGAGAACGGTCGTAAAATAGAAGGATCAACTTTCGCGGACAGTGCATGTATTATAGAATAGGTCATGCAATCAGCATTAGTATCAACCCTACATTCGCAAAGATAACGCAGGATAGTGCGGATATCAATGTAATAGTCGCATTGTTATCATATAGGATTGTACAATAGGTTTGGAAGTAGATCACCGAGTCAAGTTTTGATGTACTTTGTATCTTTTCTATTTGGTCCATTTTCACAGTAAGGGATCCCTTATAACCTTTGAAGTTATTTGAATGATAAGGTTAGTTGATGGGAAGAATAAATTTGTGTAGTGTGGTTGAGATTTTGGTTTCTAGTATTGCTTTCACTATCTTGATTTGAGATGAATATTCCAGCAGCATTTTCTTTTTTTTGTGAGTTGTTAATTGTATTTGTAGTAAGGAAATCACTAGATAACAAGATACCTAGGTTCCAGAGTAAGTATTTCAACACCTCTTCCGTATAATAAGAAATCAATGCAATCTTGTTTTTAAAAGATCAATTTCATTAGAGAATTTATTCTTGATTTTTCCAAAACAATCAAACCATTAAAGAAATCGCCACATAAAGACACATAATTTGAATGGAATAAGGAAGAGAAAGAATCTTTTGAAAATATCAATACTATTATTTCTCAAGAATCAGTCTTACGCAACCCTAACACTAGTAAGGATTTCTTCCTATATACTTTTTCCTCTGACCAGTCTTTGTTAAGAACCAAATATCAATATAGCATAGAAAACCTCAGAATAAGTACTCAATGCCTTGAAAAAGAGATAATTTTAGATAATAAGCCTCTTCAAGGGGGCAACCTCCTTTTACCCCACATAAATGTTCAAGTACAAGATGATTCCAAATGAAAATGTCTCCTTGGTATATATAGGAGACTAGGAGGTATAATTACAACTAATGGAATAAAGCTAACATAAATAAAATAACATTACTAATGTAATATGCCCCAATTAAGGGGTAATGAGCCAATATTAGGGCTTAACATGCCCCTCCCCTTGAGATAACTGTTTTCCGCAACGCTTGAGTAACTCTAGATGCTTCTGTATAAAAGACTCATCTTCCCAAGTGGAATCTTCAGCCAGTAGTTTCCTCCATTTAATGAGATACTCTGAAATGGATCTATTCCTCAGCTAGCGAATTCTTGTGTCATTGATGGCTTTAGGCTCCAATATGAATTTTCCTTCCTCGTCAAGTTCTGGCAATATAGTTTGAAATGGGATCTTGTCGCCTATAACCTTCTTTAAGCATGAAACATGGAAAATTGGGTGTACTCGTGAAGATGCAAGCAACTCCAATTTGTATTCCATAGTACCAATATATTGCAACACCTTATAAGGGCCATAGTACTTTGGTGATAATTTATTATCCTTCTTGGCTTGCTTGAGGGACATCTGTTTGTATGGTTGTAGTCTTAAAAACACCCAATCCCCTACTTCAAAACTTCTT
>ML785766.1:418983-445230 GCA_009831015.1 Picea engelmannii | reverse complement strand
CAATCTTTGGAAGTTCTCAATGTGCTCGGTAACTGAACCCTTTTGCTTGAGATTTATCAATTGGCTAAAGAAGGTATTGCTCCTTGTATCCTCATAGTGTGCTATCATTTCTTCCATGAAAATTTTCCAAGTGACTAGTGACTTGCGAGAACAAAGCCATCGATACCATACAAATTGATTGGGTTCTAAATATAAAGAAGCAATTCGTACCTTTTGTGTATGTGGCACATTATGTAGATCAAAGAATTGCTCCATCTGAAGTATCCATGTGATTGGGTCCTTTCCATCAAACTTCCTCATATCGATCTTAGGAACATGGTTGGTCTTCAACCCAAAGTTGGAGTTTCTCCATTCTTGATTGACCTTCCTTATGTCCTCATCATGAATTTCATGGGATGCATTTTCACTTTTAGGTGTCTTCTCTGTTATGAAATTTTTCAGTACTTCCATGATCTCCTCTTTTAAACCATCCATCTTAGTATTTATTGCCTCTGATTTAGCTTTCATCTCTTGTAGTTCATCTTTTGTTACTATCTTATTTTGTAAATCATTTATGTCCCTATGCATTTCTTCACTTTCATCAAGAGTCCAAGTAGGATTGTCTAGAGGCTTATTTGGTGTAGAAGTTCCCTTTTTGGGTGGCATGTTGGCCAAGTATCACTTTTGAACCTTGATTTTGAGGTGGTTCTGCTAGACAATCTTTCTTATGTTGTATCTCCCAAGTTTCTGCCCTTCTGGTTATGAAACTTTCTTTTATGTAGTTCTCTGATATTTCTTCTCTACAATGCCACAGTTCTGATCAAAATTGGATGTGCCAAGTGGAATTTATGGTAACTTCCCCACAAATTGTTGATATTTTTCCTTTCCAGGAGATATCACTTGTATAGCGTGCCCCGCAAAAAATAATTGATATAAAATTCTAAAACTCATTCCAGAAATACTACAGATTGTCCACTATCCATTGAAACTAGTCTCACTCAATTTGGATACTCTAGGAAGAAGTTATGATTGTTTTACCTGGAACACCTTCTTGAGACTAGTCAATAGGACTAGTCAGATACCCTGTCTTCCACAAGGTGTATCTAAAAATGTAAGATGACCCAGAAGATGAAATTTTTACCATAGATACCTTACTAATTTCTATGAATATCCTCCAGATTTTAGGGTCTTAAACATTACATAAAATTATTTATAGTGACAATTCCGCAATGACTTTGTTCAGGATGATTCCATAACCCTATCTTGCACAGGCTATATCTCCAAAAGTATAAGGCCTTAGGAGCTGAAATTTTAACCCAACGTACCTTGATCCGTCTACTAAATATCCTCCAAGCCGTTTCTTATTAAACATTGTAGAAACAAAGTTATAGCGAAAATTCCAAGGTGACTCATATGTAGCAACGAAACCCCAAGACCTTGAGCTCTGATACCATATGTTAAGAACCAAATATCAATATAGCATAGAAAAACCTCAGAATAAGTACTCAACACCTTGAAAAAGAGATATTTTCAGATAATAAGCCTCTTCGAGGGGGCAACCTCATTTTACCCCACATAAATGTTCAAGTACAAAATGATTCCAAATGAAAATGTCTCCTTGGTATATATAGGAGACTAAGAGGCATAATTACAACTAATGGAATAAAGCCGACATAAATAAAATAACATTACTAATGTAATATGCCCCAATTAAGGGGTAATGAGCCAATATTAGGGCTTAACAGTCTTTAGCAGTAGTCCTAACACAAAAATATGATGAGAAAAATGAGGCCCCTATTTCGTTCATGGGTACTGTTATCACTCCAAGAGTCTTTCCCTAACTGTAAAGGGAACAAGCTTGGTAACTTCATCAAATGTTTAATAATGTATAAACTGGATCAAGTTGGATGACTTGATATGTTCTCATTCACTCAAAATACACATGAATACACTCAAACATAAGAGGATTTCAACTATACTTGTTCAGAAAGTTTAATCAAGATGTGAAAGTATGAAGAATGCTTATCATATTAGTAGAAACACACACATAGGGGTATATGTGAATGACCAACTATAACAGACATAAATACTTATGAGCCTAGTCTATCAATGAAGAGATAAGATGGCAGTTATCTGTCATTAGATAAACATAGACAAATGCATAAAACATTTACGCATAAGCATAGAAAAGATAGAAGATGGAATTCTGAACAATTTACAGTGAAAGAAGCTCCTATTTCAATATGTTTTCCAAAATGTCTCTCATACATGAATAATAGCCAAATCTCCAAAGTCCTCTTTAGCTCCTTCCTTTGGTCCTCATTATATTGATCTTACATGCTCATATAGATCCAAAATATATGGATCTCATAACCCCTTCACCTATCTTTGGTTTTTTGAAGATATCCAACTCAAATCCAAATTTGTGAGGTGGCTAGCAAAAACAAAGTGTACAATTTCTGGAAATATTCCTCTCAACGATTCACCCATATCTCCCAAATCCTAATAGTTGTTGAAGAACTGAGAGAGGTTTATGAAGAGGAGTTTGTTCTTGTCAAAAAATTCTCTCACTTTCCAAAAATACATTTCCATTTCATCGGAATATATCTCTAAAAACGATTACTAAAACAGGAAAACACAGATTTCCAAAATCTAAGCATATTCCTACAATGTAGGATTTGATCCCTAGAATGTTTCCATTGATGAATGAAGTGACACTTGCACCCATGGATTATATTTGATGATATATTTAAGCAATAGTCATCATCTACCCCTAAAAATACTCCATCCAAGTCGAAATTAGACTTTTTGACCAAAATTAGTGAAGTCTAGAGAGTTTGTAGCGCAATACACATGAACAAATTGCTTTGTGCTACAAACTGGTTGTAGATGGTTGTTTTGACCTTTGTGCATGAAGAAATGACTTTGAAGGTAAACTTAGGGCTAGAAGTAGTCTCTTTAGACCTGATAATTCATATGATAACCTGTGTAGGCCTGAGAACCTCAATTTTTATCATTTAAGCTTCCTCATACTTCATTTTGCAAAACTAAAGTTTGATATCAAAATGTCATATTTCCAATGCTATAGAGAAGTGCTCAATGCCTTTGGAGTTTCTGCTTGAAAATTGATTACCATGTACTATGAAGAACACTTACAAAAATGATGAGTTTGTATACATAATCTCCCTTTGGCCAATCCATCAACACAAACCCTAAAACATAGTATTTTTGTGATATACATTTCTATTGTGCTTTAGTGCTTGCTAAGGTTTATGGTCTTCAACTTCTCTAACAAAAAAATTCATCCATGCTGTTATCATAAGTATCTCCTCTGAACTATGTCAAATCATTCACCATTAGAGGACCTAAACAAAATACATGCCTTCCTTGTTACTGAATACAAAGACCCACACTAACTGTGTTATGATTTTTTGTACTTGTAAGGGCTATAAATATGTCATGGTAGGTATACTTCTCTACAAGTGCACTCACCAAACCTTGACATACTTGCTTCTTTCTTCATATGTTTCCTTGGATCCATTAGACAGCAAAACATCTGCTAAAAATGGTTCTTCACGAAGAAAGTTAGAGAAAAAACTTCAAAGGACAAAAACTCTCTTGGTTTCCAAGAAAACCTTGGTAGTTTTCCTTTCATGACGAGTTGCATATTTTAGAAGAGGATATTAGAGCTTGATGATGACTTAATAACCTTTATGAACCTTCTTGATATACTTTTCCACTTGAAAATACTTTAAATATAAAAAAAGGGCATCCTCACGAGTTGGTAGCGCACTCAGTGAAAAAATAACCATTTGCATTGACAACTGACCATTTTGTAGCGCACTCAGTGTAAAAGTAGTGTTATGCGCTGAAAACTCTTCATAATGAAGAATTATGGAAAAATAAAGATCAAGTGATGATTTAAAGTGGAAGGATGGATCATTATGGACCATAAGCGACATTTACAACTTGTGATTGACCTTTAAACGATCTTAATGACTTGACTAAGACTTAGGAAAACCACCAAAGATGACCATTTAGTCACCTATCATTTTATTTGACATGACCAAAATCTTAATGAATAGACTCAATGAGACATCAAATTATGCTAAATGCCCAAGAAAACAAAGACTAAAATTACTTTCATGACTCAATTCTACCAGTACTTTCTGGAAGCTAACATATGGCTCCAACTGGGATGGAAACTTCCCTTTGAGGTTTCCAAGAACGTAGTAGTTCCATTCACCTTGTCCATTGGGCTACGGATTCAACTGTGCAACCATTCTCTAAATTTTCAAAACTTACAATTCCATTGGGCAAGGAGTCATATGGCTTGTGCAACCAATCCTTTGCAAACCTTTGAGATCTTTCATTTGTGTCATATCTTGATATATTGAGAAGAACTCTGCTCATTTTTTGAAACCGAAATCTTTCATGCTACAAACCAACTAAAACTGAAAATAAATGCTCAAATAGTGAGCTTATTCTCCTGCCTACTCCTACTTCTAACCAAATCTGAAATTTGGTCAAGTAAAAGAAAACTTCCAAAGAAACCATTCAAGTAGTTTCAAGGATGATATGATCTCATCTATGCCACTGATCAATAGATAATGTCTGAAATATAACAGCCATGATAGAAAATCTTTCAGAAATCCATACTCACCCATAAATGTTGATGAGTAAAAGAAATATGAAATTTTCACGTACTTTGAACCATAAGACTCCATCAAGGCCGCAACTGAATCCTTGAAAAAACTTCAATCTCCTTGAGGTTACATGGATGATCAAATTCAAGAGAGATTTGAATACAATGATCATCTTTATGAACTAGATGAAGTGAAGATATTGAATCAACATATACAATACAAGCAGTATGCAACTATTCTTATTCTAAAGATGGGTATATAAAATAAGGATGATCATCATCCGAATATACAAAACATAAGATGATCCTCTTTACATGTGAAGGGAAAAGCAGGAAAGAGTTGATAAAGAACAAAAAAATTTCATGTAGAAGACTAATGAACTGATACCTGGATTTAGAATTCAGCCCCTTCATCTTTCTGCAAACCAGATCCTCCCCAGTGGAGTCTTTGATTATAGAGTCTCTAGGTAGATTGCCACAATCAATTCTGTGTCCTTCCTTTGTTTTCCATCAAAAGTAGGATCTGTGTCATTCTCCCAGGGAAACTAGCTCACTTCTGTCCCCGAAAATGGTGCCAATTTGTTATCACTCCAAGAGTCTTTCCCTGACTATAAAGGGAACGAACTTGGTAACTTCATCAAATGTTTAATAATGTATAAACTGGATCAAGTTGGATGACTTGATATGCTCTCATTCACTCAAAATACACATGGATATACTCAAACATAAAAGGCTTTCAAATATACTTGTTCAGAAAGTTTAATCAAGATGTCAACGTATGAAGAATGCTTATCATATTAGTAGAAACACACACACAGGGGCATATGTGAATGACCAACTATAACAGGCATAAATAATTATGAGCCTAGTCTATCAATGAAGAGATAAAATGATAGTTATTTTTCATTAGATAAACATAGACAAATGCATAAAACATTTACTCATAAGCATATAAAATATAGAAGATGGAAGTTTGGACAACTTACAGTGAAAGAAGCTCCTATTTCAATATGTTTTCCAAAATGTCTCTCATACATGAATAATAGCCAAATATCCAAATTCCTCTTTAGCTCCTCCCTTTGGTCCTCATTATATAGATATTAAATGATCATATAGATCCAATATATATGGATCTAATAACCTTTTCACCTATCTTTTTTTTGTTGAAGATATCCAACTCAAATCCGAATTTGTGAGGTGGCTAGCAAAAACAGAGTATACAATTTCTGGAAATATTCCTCTCAAATATTCATCCATATCTCCCAAATCCTAACAAATGTTGAAAACCTGAGAGAGGTTTTTGAGGCGAAGATCCTTTTTGTGAAAACCATCTCTCACTTTATAAAAATACATTTCCAGTTCATCGAAATATACCTCCAAAAAAGATGACTAAAACAGGAAAACACAGATTTCCAAAATCTAGTCATATTCCTACAATCTAAGATTTGATCCCTAGAATGTTTCCATTGATGAAATGAAGTGACACCTGCACCCATGGAGGATATTTGATGAGATATTTAAGGAATAGTCATCATCTACCCCTAAAAATACTCCAGCCAAGTCGAACTTAGAATTTTTGACCAAAATTAGTGAAGTCTAGAGAGTTTGCAGCACAATACACAGGAAAAAACTGCTTTGTGCTACAACCTAACTGTAGATGGTTGTTTTGACCTTTGTGCATGAATAAATGACTTTGAGGGTGAAATAAGGGTTGGAATTAGCCTCTTTAGACCTGATAATTCATATGATAACCTACGTAGGCCTGAGAACCTCAATTTTTATCATTTAGGCTTCCTCATACTTCATTTTGCAAAACTAAAGTTTGATAGCAAAATGTCATATTTCCAATGCTATAGACAAGTGCTCAATGCCTTTGGAGTTGTTGCTTGAAAATTGAATACCATGTACTCTGAAGAACACTTACAAAAATGTTGAGTTTGTATACATAATCTCCCTTTGGCCAATCCATCAACACAAACCCTAAAACATAGTATTTCCATGATATACATTTCTGATGTACTTTAGTGCCTGTTAAGGTTTATGGTCTTCAACTTCCTCCATGCTGCTATCATAGTTATCTCCTATGAACTATGTCAAATCATTCACCATTAGAGGACCTTAAAAAAATACATGCCTTCCTTGTTACTGCATACAAAGACCCTAGCTCGTTGACTGCGTTATGCTTTTTTGTACTTGTAAGGGCTATAAATCTGTCATGATAGGTATACTTCTCTGCAAGTGAACTCACCAAACCTTGAAATACTTGATTCTTTCTTCATATGTTTTCTTGGAGCCATTAGACATCCAAACACCTGATAAAAATGCTTATGCACAAAGAAAGTTAGAGCAAAAACTTCAAAGGACAAAAACTCTCTTGGTTGTCAAGCAAACCTTAGTAGTTTTCCTTTAATGACAATCTACAGCTTTTAGAAGAGGATCTTAGAGATTGAAGATGACTTAAGAACCTTTATGAACCTTCTTGATATACTTTTCCACTTGAAAAGACTTTAAATATAAAAAATAGGGCATCCTCACGAGTTGGTAGCGCACTTAGTGAAAAAATAACCATTTGCGCCGACAACTGACCAGTTTGTAGCGCACTCAGTGTAAAAGTAGTGTTATGCGATGAAAACTTTTCATAATGAAGAATTATGGCAAAATAAAGATCAAGTGATGATTTAAAGTGGAATGATGGATCATTATGGACCATAAGTGACATTTACAACTTGTGATTGACCTATAAACGATGTGGATGACTTGACTAAGACTTAGGACAACCACCAAAGATGACCATTTAGTCACTTATCATTTTATTTGACATGACCATAATCTTAATGACTAGACTCAATGAGACATCAAATTATACTAAATGCCCAAGAAAACAAAGACTAAAATTACTTTCATGACTCAATTCTACCAGTACTTTATGGGAGCTAACAAGCACCAATATACAAGGGCCAGAGTTGAATTATCCTACTATCGACAAACAAGATTATGTCATGTACAAATAAGTCAAACATTTCCAGTCTTACATCCTAAATAATCACACCAAATTTATAGTGCCTCACCTTGTCATGAGATCACTATTCACACAACAAGAAATGGGTGAAAGGAGAGGAAATTGGATGACTTTCATCCAAGAATTTGACCCTGAAATCAAGCCAGAAAAAATAGTTAAGGGTCAAGGTTTCTGCAAGTTAGCCATAGATTCTCAAGACCTATTAGGGCCATATGATTCTAGGTGGGATAATGAACTAACCTTATGGTGCAGTGAAATTCTTTACATTCCACCAAGTAATGACTCATGGTATTCAAATCTCTTCTATTTTTTCCATCATGGCACATGCCTAGAACATTTAAATCCTAAGGAGATAAGAGCCCTTTAATTGAAATCTTCCCAATATTGTCTCATTAACTTTGTGGTGTTATGAAATAATTATTATGGAGTGTTTCTTAGATGTCTTGAGAAGGAAGAAGGGGAGAAGGTGTTGAAATATTTACACAATGGCCCAACAGGTGGGCACTTTGTAGGAGAGACCATGGCTCATAAAATCCTAAGAGAAGGTTACTATTGACCGACCTTGTTTAGGTATTCTGGTATGCATTTAAGGATGTGAAAGGTCTGTCATTTGATTTCTAGTAAAGAAAAAAAAACCTCCATCCCTTTATAGTCGGCAATGATTTCTGGACCTTTTGATCAATGGGGAGTAGTTGTCATAGGAGAAACCAAACCAAATTATTCCAAAAAACACAAGTACATACTAAATACGATATATTACTTCGCCCAATGGTCATAAACCATTCCCCTTACCTGAACTAATGAAAAAGAGGTCATATAGTTCTTGGAACAACACCTAATTACCTAATTTGGTCTACCATCTGTGATTGTGTTTGAAAACACTGCTTACTTCTCCTCTACTCTCTTGAATGAATTTACACTATATAAAGGGATTATATTAAGGTATTTTTCTAACTAATACCCATAGGGAAATGGTGTAGCATAATCTGCGAATAAAAATATGATCAGGATCCTGAAGAAAATAGTCGTTGAAAATCACAAGAATTGGCACAATGCTCTACACAATGCACTTTGGGCTGATAGGGTAACCCCTAAGAAGCACTAGGGAATTCCCCATACTTTCTTGTTTATGTTTAGGAAGCCATCTTGTCGACAAATATATATCTTCCATATCTACAAATCTCCTAATCCTTTAGAGGTCAGTGTCTTTCAAACATGAAACAATGTATTGACACGCTTCTTATGCTTGAATAGGAAAGGGAAAGGGATAGAAAGAAATCCGTAACCCATAAACAATAGGTAAAGAGATGGTTTGAAAAACACAAATTTGGGGGCAAATATTTTAATGTAGGGGACCTGATTTTGAAATGGCATAAAGTTAGTGAGACTAAAGAAATGCATTCTAAGTTTCAAAATTTATGGTTGGGTCCTTATCTGGTAGTTGAGAAAATTGGGGTGGGAATATACTAATTGAAAAACATAAGGGGTGAACTAGATTCTCTGCCTGTAAACATCCAAATCCTAAAAATATTATTTACCTAATTGTTTAGGGTGAGCAACTTTGTATCATAGAGTTCATTTTTTATTTGATTTTTTTTTTCTTCAGTTTTAGTTTTTTTTGGTGGTATGTTTTTCATATTGTTGTTGTTTCTGGTTAGATTTTTCTACTAGGTGGTGAAATAATGTGGATTCTTAGATATTATTGGGTCATGGTGAGACACGCACTCTTATCCCAAAACTTGATTATTTGAAGCAGAAGTAAAGGTAATTCATTCCATGAAATATTTGAATCTAAGAATTATTTACACTTATGTATGCATATCATCTGGGGAATGAACATATTGTTTGTCTTATGGTTTGGAAGTTCTGAAGGGAATATTGGAAATGAAGGAGAGTATGGACCATGTCTTTCATCAAAACCAATAAGGATATCACCCATCCTTAGTGAGAGTGATCTACAAAATGCTAAGTACTGGGTACTTTCTTCGAAGAAACAAATATCCTCCTCCCTAGCTCATTCCTGGCCCTACAAATGCCCTCAACAAAAGATATCCAACAATGGGTATACATTTGTAGTAAATATAATAAAAAAAGGAAAATGATGCAGGAAGAAACATATTCATGATGATGTCAACGAGGGTATGCAGATATATTTGGCGGGGCTATGGACACTCGCTAGACATAGTGAGCCAGGTGGATATCGGTGGCCACCCACCTTTTCCAACTGGCCCAAAACATGTTTCAGGCAATTTTGGCAATTTACTATTTTTAGCAGGTTTTAACTTCCGGGGCCATTTTGAGGGCCTAAATGAAGGTTTTTCAAGATCGAGGTTCTCAATGATAGCCAAAGGCATGATTGATCCCCCAAAATGAATCTCCTCGACGATACCTTTCCAACGAGCTATCACATGCCTAAAACGGAGATCGTATGCAAAAGTTACGACCCCGGGAAGTTGATGTACTAACTTACCCAAACGGGGCCCACATGACTTTTGGCGCTTCATCTCCTAGGGTTAGGTTTTTGGATATCTAGGACTTTTGGCATTCCCGTCTATTGTAAAAAGGCCTTCCGAGCCTCATTGTAATCATCTTCTTGCGAATGCGAGTAGTTGTCACATCTCTTCTCAGAGATAAGCTGCCACCATTCTAGCGAGTCTTTCACTCTGTATTTTTACAGTCTCTGTACATTTCTCTGATTAATAGAAATCGTGTATTACTGTATATCTATGTTTATAGTTGCATCTCTGATACATTTCTGTTATATTATTGAATATCTGCAATATCTTTGTGCATTTCTTTATTATATCTCCGCTCTCATTTCATGCTGAAAATAATCTGGATCACATAGAGTAAGGTCTATGATATTGGGGTGACTCCGTCAGGACTGTGGATGCTCACTGGAAGTGGAGCAGCACTAGAAGAATTTTCTAAGTGCTTAGAGGTTGGAAACTTTAATGCTCTCATATCACTGGTGATATTCTATCTATATTTTTTTGTGAAGCATGGATCATTGGTTTGAAGTAAACTAGAGGTTGGAAGTTAGACAAATCCCCATAGCCAAACATATTTGATTGTTCCTTGGATTATATGCATAGAGATTTATACATAGCTTGTGATTTTTATCTCAGATTGGATGTTTGCTCTTAAAACTACTATATCATTATTTCTAAGGTAAACGTCAGAATTTGGTTTCACCTAGTGAATCGCCATTTGTTGAGACCTCAACACGCCATTTGAAATACCAGGGATTTCAATGGGTAGCACTTTATTTTTTCATTTCTTTTATGGTTAGTTTATCTTGCTTGTGCTTTGATTTGTATCTTATTCTCTAATCCCTCTTGGTCATTTGTGCTTCAAGATTGAAAAGGTTTTCCCAGATAAAAGTATGCATATAACTTCCTAAGTTGAGTAAGAGGAGGGTCAGGACTTAAGCAATTATGCGAAAAAATACAAAAAAAACCCTTAAGAGTTTTGTTTCCCCCGATCCCGATAGGCACTTGGTCGAAACTAATAGTCCATTGGGGTTCAACAAGATATATTAACACAAGTTTGGAGAAGGATGAGAAATCTCTCTGATCATCGATGAGGTTCGTTCATCGTCATTGATCGATATGTCTTGTGGAATATGAAGGAAACCTAAATATCACCAACACTAATAGATTCACAAGAATATAAATGATACCCAACCGTCCAATGAAAAATCTTGATGAATCTTGATCGTTGGTGGGTAAGACAAGATTGGATCGAGTTTGATAAACTAAGGAGCCACGTCATTTGTTAGGCATGAGTTTCATACTTCCACATCACCTGCCATGTGGATTTCCATACTGACACATCGAATGCCGCATAACTTGCCACATTATCTTCCACATCACTAAATATGTCTGATCCCTTGCTGCATCATACTGCCACATCACTTGCCATGATAGCTGACACATCGCACAATACGCCAGATATGTAGCGTCTTCTTAGTTGTTATCGGTGATTGGGGGTTTTTAGTTTGTATGTTTGATTAACGAACATTTCACTTTCATTGATTCCAATGAGCACATCAGTCATTGGCAAGTTCAAGTTAAAATGTTTTAGTATCTTGGGGAAAGTAGTTCCTGCTTTGAAAAAAAATAGGGGCTCACACTTATTCCTGCCAATGATTGATTGCCACGAAACTAGCGTGGATTTCAACCGTTCATCTCACAACAAATTTTAGTATCCACCATTGAAATTTTTAACGTAAGATTGGTCTCACGGGTTTCTACATATGATTCATTCCCGTGCGTGACTACATCATCACAACCCATGTCCATTCGTACCTTTCCATGTCATCTCTCGTACTCCCATATGAGATTTCAGCTGGCACCTGCCTACCACTTCATGGTATGGATCCACGTGTCTCGACATGTCACAATTTGAAAACTGACATTGCATGCCAATGGAAAATTGGTTATTATTTAGGATTGTTTGTGGAGATTGGTAAAACGCATTGGAAGAAAATAGGCCCAAAAGGGTCGATGGGCTCAAGTTGTTGATCCCTGATTATGTAAGACACTACGCACCAAAATGACCACTTTTGAATTGATTGATGAACTAAAGAACATACAACTGTGTTGTCATACGATAGAAGGATTGAATTTCAAGCGTGGCACATAAATGAGTGCATTTAAACCTAAATATCTACACAGTCCTATTGTACTATTGTGTTTTATGGCTAGATTTGACTACTAAAGAACTCAAATATATGCACTTAAATGCTTTCATTTGGTATCTTTGCTATCGATTTTGTGAAACAAAAATGATTTTGTGTTGAAAAGTTGTGTGTTGTAACTGTATATTTGTTGGCTAAGGACATCGTGTTTTTTGGAACTAGTAATGCTTAGCATTAATTTCTCTAATTGTGATCATGTACATTTTCATCGTGATTAATTGTTGTGGTTCCTAGGAAAATTCAAATGAATTATGGCTTGATAATTGTTCGTTATGCAGGAAAATGCCACCTCGAAGGAGTTATGCTCAGTAGTCTCTGAAAACTCCTAAAGGAAAAGACATGTAGTTGGGTGAAGCATCAAACCTTGATCCCATCAAAGGAGTGGAACATGCACCAAACGTGTAACCTATAATTAAAGTTTTGTTGAAGAAATACTTCAACGAGCCATCATTGTACAAGGGTACGAAACCAAGTACTAGAACCATGGAACCAAGGTACTCTTTCCCTCCTATAACAAATTCTTTAGTAAATTCAATATTTAAGACTACCCAGACTTCACACCTCATAGTGACCCAAATATGATATCCATAGATGACTAGGTTTTCATGAACATCGATCGTTCTCTGCTACACATGGTAGCTTCTAGGTCCCCTATTCTACCCTACATAGAAGCTTTGGAATTGATCATAAGTCACATTGATGTTGTAAAATTATCTATCAGTGATGAACAAGGAAAGTACATGGAAATTTTCCTACTGGTGGAAATTAGAAAATATTAAAAGCTCCAGGAGCCAGAATTCAAATTAAATAACAGCTTTGTGGTAGATTTTCATGTGAATCATTATCTGAGCAAGATGGTGGATTATTGGTGGAAGGAGGATAAGAAGTTCATCAATCGGACCTCGAGATGGTATGGTGTAACTGATTTATGAGAAACCTACATGTATTTAATGGTCCGACTCTATAGAAAGTATGGTGAGAAGGATTGTTCTGAGTTCATTGAGGACTAGATGCCACTAGCATGCATCATGGAAATGTGGAGAGGTGTGTTCAACTAGCGTTCCATCATAGCGAAAAAAATCAACCCCAAAATACATCAAGCATAAAATCTTGAACCAGGTGAAGTACCTTCATTCTACATGGCTTCTTACCTTCTAGATGTGGTATGTGAAAGGAATAGATTTTCATAAATGAACTTGAGTTGACATGTTTCTCAAATACCCATGCATGTGGAATTTATCATCTAATTGTAAAACAAATAAAAGAATCCATATCTTATGATCTAAGACTTATTCTTGTCCAAACTATATTTCATTATTTTTCATCAAGAATGTCCAAGGATTTCCAAACAATCCAAGAAGATAATCTCACTTATTGGAAATCGATACCTTGAAGAGAAATGCACTTACTTTAGGATTTTTGGAGCCACTGGGGCCCCACATTTATTACTAGCCTATGCACTAGATAGATTGGCCATAGGAGAAATATGTTGTCAGACTATCCTACAAGGGTTCAATACCTCCTTAATCAAAGATAAAAAGAGAGTATTTATCCCGTATGGATTTGAATTGGGCTATTACTTTGTTAAAGATACCACACAAGAAAGAAAGGAGGGTTTAACTCATTTTGAATACATTTTTGGGACTGGAAGATACCGCAACCATGATCCTAAATGGTTAGTGTTGAATAACTCTAAACAAGTGGTTTTGTATTGGCCTTATTCCCATGATAAGTTCGATGATGATTTTTTTTACAGAGAATGCTTATAGCTGGGATGAAGTCATTCAGAGGAAAGCCCAACTAAATCTTATTGTTTTTAGATCCATGTACATGGATGACCAAGTAGATCTCATTAATCAAAATACTGAAGCTATTTTTCGAGGAGTGGTAGTTGAAAGAGAGAATGAAGAAGCTAGAAGAGTGGAGGAAGTTATACTGAAAGTAGAGGATGAATGAGCATCACATGAGGAAGAGAAAAACAAGGTAGCACAAGAGATGGAACAACAGAGGAAGGTCGAGGAAGAACTAAAAAAGAAATAAGTGGTTCAACAAACCACTTAAGGGGAGTTAATACAAGGAGAGGCCATCACGGAACTAGGACATGATAAAGGGGAGATACAAGGAGGCCAACTAGAGTCAATGACAAGAACTGATTCATTGAAGGATGTTCCTAGCATAGGGAGTCCTCATAACATCATTGACCTTACTAAGGACCAATATGACAATTATATGGAGACAGTGAAAGTCCCGATCTTGGATGAGTCTAATATAGACTAGTGGAGCTCACTTTCATTCAATCCATGACCAAAGGGAAGACCCTTATATACCAATGTTGTTGAGAAATCTCCAGTGTTGTGTGTAGAGGTGCTATAACTACTCAAAGTAGAAAAGGCACAAGAAAGTGATGTAGGAAAGGAGAGTGAGGAACAAAGTATAGATGAAACAACACCTAGGTAGGAAAAGACTGAAGTAGAAAGAGAGCCTGAACAACATCAGGAAAACACTACAAATGAAAGTGGGCAAGAAAAAGAGTAGACCACTTCTCCAACAAATGGGGGAACAATTGTTGATCCATCCACTACATATTTTCCCGAGTCTGGACCACAACAGGAAGTGTTAGTTGAAAACAAACTAGATGATATATCAGACCCAGATCAAATTACCAATATATCTACAAGAGGAGGAGTTGAGGAGACTAGAAAAAAATACCATCCCCCTGAAGAAACAATAACTAAGAAAATGATAGATAAGGAAGTGGAGCTGGGAAAATAGGTAATAGCAATGGATAAGGGAAAAGCTCTTATCCTATAGCACTTTCACACCCCAGGAAGCATGGGAAATATGTTGGCATGGGGTGACCAGCCAATCCTGAATCCCTTAGATTAAGTAGATAATATTGAGTCAATAGCCTATGATAGAAAGAGGCAGATGCTAGTAAAAAGAACACATAGAAAGAGAAAACTAACTTTAGACAACACTATGATTTTGAACTCTAAGGAAACCCTGCTTGATGCTAAGAAAACTAAATTTATTGAATTGTTAAGAGCAGGAATGGCCATATCGCATGGCACAATCGACATAGACAAATAATATGAAAGAGAGGTTGATTCCATGAGGAAAGAATTAGAGTCTCTTAGGCATCAAGCAAACTATTACAAGCACACCACAGAGGCATTGTGGATCCTGAGGGAATATTTCTTGGAGGAGTATGGCAGATATAAGTTGGTTAGAGATACCTTTATGGCAAAGGTTATAAGCTACCAACAAGAAACTATGTTGTGTGTAGTAACGCTTGAGGAAATGTTGAAATGAGATAAAAGAGCGCATAGGACCTTGAATCTAATTGAATTTAATAGGGAAATTCATAAAGGTTGAGGAGAAGAAGAGTATGGCATTGAAATTCTCATTGATGACAACATGGAAAAAATACAAATGGATGTAGAATATTGGGTTCAATCTGTTGTTGAACCAAAGAAAAGGATGTAGGAATGATGGGATGAATGACTCAAGAACTGGGATAAAATCGATGAGGTAATGACATGAATTCAATTCACCAAGTTTGGGTTGTCTGAATATTTTTAGGACATCGGTGATATAATGAAGCATCACATAATAACGACCAGAGGTATGATTTGGATGTGTGTAAAATGACCGATTTGGAATGGGCACAAGTCAAAAGATTCATGGGAGAAACGATCAAGACAACTACTAGCTTGGAAAATGTGACTGTCAAGGTGAAAAAGTATGTACAACGCACCAAAGATATGAGAGAGATACTTAGTGTTCTTATGGATCATAATCGCTTCCCTTACATGCACATGTGTGAGAATATTTTCTCATAGTGGGTCAAGTATGATAAGGCACATCCAATAGATCATTCACCTCATGCATGAGAAACAACTTGGAGAGAAAATATTGATTAGTTCACATTACTTTCTAATTTTGCTTAAACTAACATTAGTACTATTTTTAGACATTTTGACTTTTAATAGATAAGAGAATCAACCATGCTCACGGGGTCGATGGTTTTTGTAAGAAATTTTTGGATTTGAACAAGAGGAAATTATTTTCCAAGATTAATTCAGAAGCTCGGAAGGAGCCAAGGAAAATTTACCAAATCTATGCATGCTTTCTCATGAGTGGATTTTTCTGCAATATGATTGAACGCTACAAGTGTCTAGCAATACTTTAATTAGTTTTGAGTTACCTAAATTGATTAAGAATTTTTCTAGGTATAGTTTGGTGAAACATAATTTATTTGATAATTAGTTTATTTTATGTAGACTTTGACTAGTACATAACTATTTATTGTTTATCTTCCTTCATATATGTTTATGCATGCATGCTAGTTAGTTCTAGTCTTTTGAATACTATGTGTTAACTGATAAACTTAGATTCAAATATGTGTTACTCACCACTCCTAAGGGTTATCGTAAGCATGGATTTCTCCAACAAATATTTTCTTTTATCATTCAGTTTTTCTCTTTCATTATATAGGAATAAAACACATGTGATAATCAAATATCTAAAAGAACTAACTCAAAAACAAATCAGAAATATCATCCATTGGTTGTTTGGGCCATTAATCTAGAGGATTACACTATACCAAATAGGGAAGAGTATAATTGGGCCTCGTCCTTGGGTGTGATCCCTCATGTTGATTTAAAGGGAATCTATCCCCCTCAACAACCCCTTCTTGGCCACAACCAAAATCCAACCACAAGAAATTAAGTAGAGAAAACAAGGAAAATACGAGGGGTGATATGAAACTATGGTGCAGACATCCCAAAGAGATAACATCAATTGAAATTATTACTAAATCCATGCCTTTATCCCAAGGAGGTCAGTTCCATTATACTCAGTCTTCCTTTCTGTAACACACCCACTACGAAAATAAAAAAATTTCGGCCTTTTTCATCTTTTCTCCGATGAACAAAATTCCCCAAATCCCTACGGGACCTGATACAGACCCTGCCATCCCTTATCCATACTCATATGATCGGTGGCTATGACCACAGGTCTTACCGGAGAGGTGCTCCCGGCTTTCACGATTCGGAAAAATCGCAATGCATGTATTCCCTTGTTCATTTTGAGGTTTCATCCATCGAAATTTCGTGTCTAGCGAACATGAGGAAAACTGACCTTTGGAGATCCCGAATACCAAAACGCCGAAATACCAAAACCATGTGTGCTAGTCCATTTTGGGACTTCGCCTATCGGGATTTCGCGATATGCGAGGACAGGAGGATTTCGCATCCGGGTCTCCTGGAAGCCGAAACTCCGAAACATCATAACCTGTCCGCGCTCTATCCTTTCGGGGTTTCGTCCATCGGGATTTTGCGATATGCGAGAATCATGAGGTCTCACACCTGGGTTTCTCGGGAGCCGAAACTCTGAAACACCGAACTCTGAAACACACTATACTATTTCGAGATTTCGCAAGTCGGGATTTTGGGGCTTGCGAGTATGAGAAGACTGACCCTTGGGTTTCCCGGTTGCCGAAACACCGAAACACCAAGGCTTACCCACGCTAGACCTTTTCGGGGTTTCATACTTCGGGATTTCATGATTTGCGATGACAAGAGGTCTCGCATATGAGTTTTCCGAGGGCTGAAGTTTTGAAACACCAATATATATATATATGTGTGTGTGTGTGTGTGTGTGTGTGTGTGTGTGAGGCTAAGTTCTTTTTGGGATTACACCCATTGGGATTTCAGGACTGGCGAGTACAAGGGAATACACCCTTGAGTATTTCGATTTCCGAAATGCCGAAATATCGTAACATGTCCGCGTATCGTCCTTTCGGGATTACACCCATCGGGATTTCGGGACTGGCGAGTACAAGGGAATACACCCTTGAGTATTCTGATTTCTGAAATGCCGAAATATCGTAACATGTTCGCATATCGTCCTTTCGGGATTACACCCATCGGGATTTCGGGATTGGCGAGTACAAGGAAACTCACACTTAGGTGCCTCGGGTGCCGAAACACCGACACGTCCTAACCTCTCCACACACTGTCATTTCAGGTTTTCGTGAATCGGGGTTTCGGGACTTGCAATTACAAGGGAGCTCGCCCTTAGGATATTCCGAATGCCGAAATACCGAAATATCGGGATTTAGCCATGCGCTGTTATTTCGGGATTTCACATATCGGGATTTCGGGAGTCGTGAGGACAAGGGTTCTTACCCTCTGATATTTCGGGTGCCGAAAATCTGAAATGCTTACCAGCCGCCACGTGTATTCTACAGTTGGACGGTCTAGGTATTCCCATGGGTCTTGAAATCGACGGTCCCGATTTCTTCGCTACTTACGAAGGTAAAAAGGGGTCGAGGCACTAACGCCTACGTTCCTTCATCCAATTTAACGGTCGTGACAGACCTTAGATCCTTCGAAAGGATCTCGTTCGTGCATTTAGCAAGAGGGGTATCCTGGGTACCGAACCTTCGAAACATCACAAATCATCCATGCTAGTTCATTTCGGGGTTTCGCTAATCGGAATTTCGGGATTGGTGAGTACAAGGGAACTTACCCTTATGTGTCCCAAGTACCAAAACGCCGAAACATTACCACGAATCATGCTATACTCATTTTGGGGTTCCGCAAGTTGGGATTTCACGCCTGGCGAATACAAGAAAACTGACCCTTGGGTTTCCCAGTTGCCGAAACACCGAAATACCGAGCTCTAAGAGACCCACTCTCTCTCATGTAGGGTTTTCAAACCTAGGCCTTAAGGTCCTTCATTGGGTTCCTGGGCAGATTTCCACCAAGTTTTATGACCAGACTGAGAGGTTTTCTCAAATCCCTAAGTTGTTAACGTCTGTGATAGATAATAAGCAAATTCAGGATTTTACCATGGTGGTAGTCCTTTCGAGGAACTTACCCCGGCTTTAGAATGTAAGGGAACGATCCCAAAAAGGGTATCCCTGTGGGGAATCTATCCAGGGCAGCATGAGAGGTAATTAAGGGGAACAAATCTCCCGAGAGCAGACTTGAAAGATGACTTCGTTCAAATTCATACATACATATATATATATATATATATATATATATATAAATCGAATGTGGTCGTTCTAACATAAGCATGCAACCACCATTTCCGATCACAACACCATGCAGACATTTCTACACAGAAATCATTCATAAGTGTTCAAACCATGAACATATATTCCAAAATATTCAATGCAAGACACAAGATATAAACACTTATCAGAAAACACCAGGTGATGCAACTGCTGAGAGGGGTGCTCGTTTCCACCCAACCGTAGGCTCAACGACTCCGAATGGATTTACCACTAGCCACCCCCGAGCTAGACCACGATGCTTGAGACTCTCTGTCTCTGTTCTTCAACGATCAAGAGCGAAGGTTACTCTCCTTCTTCTCTGCTATCACTCACTCTGTATTTTGTTCCAGAGTTCTTCCGATCTTTTCCTGCGATCTCTCCCTCGCATGCCCTCCCACACCTTTTACCTGCCTTTTCTTTCCTGGCGAGGTTGCGTGTGGCACAAATTCCCCCGCGATGGTCAGGTCTGAGGCCTCCACGGATGGGCGGTTCACCCCCATCCCTTATTAACTCATGAGGAGCCTCTTCACCTACCATCCTGGTGAGTAATTCATTTTGGGGCCAGCAAGCCACTCTTGGTTCTCCGGGCCAGTGAAGACCAAATACGGTATTGGTTTCGGTGGAAGTTAATGCCACCATTCTAAGAGCCTTCCACCACCTTTCTTCAACCATCGTGGTCTCTTTGTCAGCACATGCCCCCTCCTAGCAGTCTTGCAACATATATATATATATATATATATATATATATATATATAATGTTAATTTACATTCGTCGACCTTGTATACTAAGGTCCATTCAAAATCACACATTCACATCTTTGAGTTTGCCACAGTTCTTGGCCAACATAATTATTTTTACAGACTAGGGGAAACAGGGTGTTACAATTCCCTCCCCCTTAAAGGAACATCGTCCTCGATTTTCTATCTATCATCATGACATGTATGTACAGAGGTAAACAAAATTGGATATGCCTGTTTCATGGCATCCTCCATTTCCCATGTAGCCTCATCTGGGCCAAAATGTCTCCACTGCACCTTGACCTGTGCAATGGTTTGGTTCCGAAGTGGGGTTTCCTTCCTGTCCAGTATGCATTGAGGTTTTGGTAGAAATTCTCCCTCCGGTTCCACCTAGATCACAGACCAGTCAATTATATGATTAGAATCATGTACATATTTCTTCAATAATGAAACATGGAAAACATTATGTGCTTTTACTGTGGGAGGAAGTGCTAGCCTGTAGGCTACAGGTCCCACTCTATCTAGAACTTCAAAGGGTCCACAATACCGAGGTGCCAACTTGGCACAGGCTCCCATTTTCAAAGAACTCTTTCTGGGTCTAACTCTAAGATATACATGGTCTCTCGTCTTGAACTCTCTTGGGGTTCTCTTTTGGTCAGCGTAGCTTTTCTATCGGTCCTGAGTGAATTTTAGGTTTTGTTTTATCTAAGTCACTTGCTGCTCCATTTCTTTCAACATGTCGGGTCCAAAAGAAATTATGTTTACGAGATTACTCCAACTAACAAGAGTGTTGCACAGTCTACCATAGAGGACTTCAAACGGACTCATCCTTAAGGGTTCTTGGTAGCCGTTGTTGTAAGCGAATTCCACCAGTGGCAGGTAGTCTTCCCACTTCTTGGGTTGATGGATTACATGAATTATTAACATGTCTCCTAGTATTTGGTTCACTCTTTCTGTCTGTCCATCGGTTTGAGGGTGGTAGGCGGTGCTAAACAACAACTTGGTCTCTAAACCAGCCATCAATGACTTCCAAAAGTTGGAAGTGAATTTCGTGTCTCTGTCAGAAACGATCTCTTTCGACATACCATGCAGTCTGAATATCTCCTTCATGAATACCTGAGTGATGTCTATTGCCTTGCAAATTGACTTGATGGGGATAAAGTGAGCGGACTTGCTCAATTTATCCACCACTACCATGATGGAATCATTCTGTTTGGTCGAGGTTGGTAATCCAGTGATGCAATCCATGGAGATGGTTTCCCATTTCCATTCCAGGATTGGTAGAGGTTGTAATAATCCTGCTAGGTGTTGGTGTTCTTCTTTTACCTGTTGGAATTCTATGCATTTGGCTAGGTACTCAGCTATGTCTTTCTTCAATCCAGGCCAATAGAATTGTTTCCTGGTGGCCGTGATCATCTTCTGGTATCCTGGATGACCAATATAGGGTCTTTTATGTAGTTCATCCAGTATGAATCTCTTCAAGTCGTCACAATCTGGGATATACAATCTTCTTCGGTAAGTGAGCATACCTGTTTCCATCATCTGGTAGCCTCCATACTTTATCCCTGTGGGTTCTTGCTGTAGGTACAAGGTCACGGTCTGGAAGAATGTGTCTGTCTCTTGTGCATTTATGAATCTTTCCTTGACATCCGTCTTACAGGTGCTCAACGCTGCCAGGTGAATTGTTTTCATACTTCTGCTAAGGGCATCAGCCACCCTATTTTCCTTTCCTTTAATGTGTTTGATTTCGAAATCAAACTCGCTAAGGAGGGCCATCCACCTAGCTTGTCTAGCATTGAGCTTTGGTTGGTCAAACAGATATCGCAATCCACAGTGATCTATCATAAGTACAAATTTTCTTCCTAGGAGGTAATGCCTCCACATTTTCAAGGCATGCACTATGGAAGCCAGCTCTAGATCATGGGTCACATAGTTGACTTCGTGCTCATTCAATTTTCGGGATTCATAGCAGACCACACTTCCTCCTTGCATAAGGACTCCTCCAAGCCCTTCCTTATAGGCATCTGTGCGTATGAGGAAGTCAGCTTCGGGATCAACGATCTTCAACACAGCTGCATGGGTCAGCATATGTTTCAGGGTTTGAAACATTTCTTCACATTTCTGTGTACACATGAATTTTGTCCCCTTCTTTTGGAGGGCAGTGATTGGGCAACCAATCTTAGAGAATCCTTTTATAAATCTCATATAGTACCCTGCTAATCCCATAAAGGATCTGATATCCGAAACATCCTTTGGGGTAGGCCATTCCATGATAGACCTGATTTTGTCAGGGTCTACCACTACTCCTTCTTCGGATAGAACATGGCCTAAGTAATGTATTTGCTTCTGGAAGAATTCACATTTGTTGAATTTGGCATAGAGCTGATGTTCTCTTAGCACTTGCAGCACAAGCCTAAGATGCTCTTCATGCTCTTCTCTATTCTTGGAGTAAATTAATATATCGTCGATAAAAACCAACATAAATTTGTCTAGGAATTTGTTGAGTACATTGTTCATCAAGCACATGAAAGTGGCAGGGGAATTAGTTAACCCAAATGGCACTACCAAAAACTCGTAGTGACCATACCTCGTCTGGAAGGCAATTTTATGGATGTCTTCACCCTTAATTCGGACTTGATGGTATCCCGACCTTAAGTTAATCTTTGAGAAAATAGATGCACCCCCTAATTGGTCAAACATGTCATCGATCCTGGGCAAGGGGTACTTGTTCTTTATGGTTACCTTATTGAGTTGTCTATAATCTATACACAGTCTAAGGGTACCGTCCTTCTTTTTCACAAATAGGATTGGTGCTCCCCATGGAGACATGCTGGGTCGGATATAGCCCTTATCCATCATTTCTCTTAATTGCAATTTGAGTTCAACTAACTCGGGTGTGCTCATCCGGTAGGGTGTCCAAGACACCGGCACTGCTCCCAGTGCAAGTTCTATCGAGAAGTCTATGTCTCTTCTTGGAGGTAGACCCGGTACCTCTTCCGGAAACACATCTATGTATTCTCTCAGGGTAGGGTGGTCTTCGAGGCTTGGTTTGTCATCTTCAATAGTTTTCAACACTTTTATTGCATATAGGAGACATCCTTTTCGGCAATACTTTCTCATTTGCAGAGCTAATATTTGTCTCACCGAGACAGGTTTTTGAATCCCTTGAAGGGTTATCCTTTTCCCTTCTTTACTTACGCATTCTAAGGTTTTATGGTAACAGTCCAATCTGGCTTTATGGGTGGCTAGCTAGTCCATACCAATCAACAGATCATACGATCCCAGGGGTAATATATTAAGGGTTGCTTGGGTGGGGAATTCACCCAACAATAATTGGCAGGCTGGTATGACCTATGCTACCCTTCTTTTGGTGCCAGTGGTTAATTGTACCAACCATGTCTTGGTAGGTTTTTGTGGCTGTAGTTTACACTTATCAACAGCCTTAGGGGCTATATAACTCAAATTTGAACCAGGGTCAATCAAAATAGACACTAGATGGTTGGAAATCATACCTTCTATTTCCACCACTGAAGCTTGGTGGTCAGCTTGGTTATTATCCAAGGCTGCATAAATTTGTGGCACACTCCTGGCCACATCATTGACGGTGGTAGCTTCCTGGATGTTGTAAATTTTCTGACTATTCTGTTGTCAGTGTGGACAGTCTCTCAGTATATGTTCTTCTCCGCAACCCCAACATTTCAAAGGTTCTCTCTTTGGGTTATCAGTCTTTACTGGGGTAGATCCATAAAGTTTATTTCCGCTCAAGGAGGGAAAGTTTTGCTGGTGTACACTTCGGGCTGGGAAGCTCATCCTTGAGTTCTTTTTATAGTCCTTAAATCTTGGGGATTTAAACCCCTTTTTCTGGAATCCCGAACTATTCTTCGGTTTCTAGCCTTCACGCGGTTCTGTTCGATGACCAAGCTGTTCATAACAATATCTTGCCTTTTGGATAGTATCTTCTAGGGTCTTTGGTTCGTCAAATTCAATCATGTTTTGATAGTCCTTAAGTAGTCCATTGATGAATCATTGCACCTTTGCCTTTTCTGCCTTTATGTAGGGTACATACCTCAGCAACTCGAGAAATCTATTGACATATTCCTCTATAGTGAGTTGCCCCAGTTTGAGTTCATAGAATTCTTTTGTCTTTTCGTCGAAATATTTTTCCAACAAATACTTCTTCCAGAAGTATTTCTCAAACCGTTCCCAAGACAGGTCCTCTTCGCGAACCCCTTTCACATTCTTAAGGTCTTCCCACCAAATGGAAGCCTTTCCATTCAAGTTGAAAGTGGCCACTCAGGCCTTCAAGTTTTCTGATAAGTCATGGACTCTGAAATACTTCTTTAGTCCAAGCAGCCAGGCCTCTGCTTCCTCTCCTTTCTTTATTTCATCGTCGAAGGAGGGTGGTTTGGCCTTCCTGAATTCTTCGAATTTATGACCCTTGGAAAGCTTTTGCTTCTTCTATCTTCTTCGGGAATATGAACTAGTTCTGCTGCTAGAAGAGCCCTCCGAAGTAACCGCCAGCTTCCTTCCCAGAGGAATCGTCCGCCACTGGTCCTTTACCTTTGGGATGGACCTTTTTCGAGGTGCTCCTCTCAGTGTGGCCACTGATATGACCATGTTTTTGTACCTCTGGTTCATGCTGCATTTGTCTTTGTAGGTCGGATAATCTCTGCAGTAAAACTACATTAATTTTTGTTTGCTTTTCTTGTTCTTTCATCATCCTCTCATTGTCAGCCTTGTAGCTTTGTAATTCGACCATGAGACTCCTCATAGTCTCGGCTAGATCTGGAGGGGTCCCTACTGCCCTCCTTTCGTCAAATTCTTTGTCTCTATTGTGGGAGCCTTCCCCCACCTCTTTGTGAGTCACCATTCTATACGTCTACAATTTCCCGCAGTTGATCTTCCGCTTTGTGTGCAAAAGAAAAAAAAAAACGCTGGTTGTTAGCCAATGTTTATATTCATTTATAACCAGTACATAATTCATATCTTTCACATGCACATACGCCATAGGAGTTTTTCATTCTTAACCTTGACTTTTAATTAAGAAGGTTAAGACAGGGGGGTTACTCCTTTTAATAGTACTCCGAGTGGAGTCTTTGTGCAACCCGTTCATGAGCCCAAGCAGGACAAGTGTTGTAACCATGCTCTGATACCAATTTGTAACACACCCACTACGGAAATCAATTTTTTTTGGCCTTTTTCATTTTTTCTCCGATGAACAGAATTCCCTGAATCCCTACGGGACCTGATACAGACCCTGCCATCCCTTATCCATACTCATATGATCGGCGGCTATGACCACAGGTCTTACTGGAGAGGTGCTCCCGGATTTCACGATTCAGAAAAATTGTGATGCATGTATTCCCTTGTTCATTTCGAGGTTTCATCCATCAGAATTTCGTGTCTAGTGAACACAAGGAAAACTTACCTTTGGAGATCCCGGGTACCGAAACGCCGAAATACCAAAACCATGTGTGCTAGTCCATTTCGGGACTTCGCCTATCGAGATTTCCAGATATGCGAGGACAGGAGGATTTTGCATCCGGGTCTCTCAGAAGCCGAAACTTTGAAACATCATAACCTGTCCGTGCTCTATCCTTTCGGGGTTTTTTCCATCGGGATTTTACGATATGCGAGAACTGTGAGGTCTTGCACCTGGGTTTCTCGGGAGCCGAAACTCCGAAACACCGAACTCTGAAATACACTATACTATTTCGGGATTTCGCAAGTCGGGATTTCGGGGCTTGCGAGTACAAGAAGACTGACCCTTGGGTTTCCCGGTTGTCGAAACACCAAGGCTTACCCACGCTAGACCTTTTCGGGGTTTCATACTTCGGGATTTCGCGATGTGTGATGACAAGAGGTCTCGCATATGAGTTTTCCGGGGGCCGAAGTTCCGAAACGCCGATATATATATATATGTATATATATATATGAGGCTAAGTTCTTTTCGGGATTGTTTAAGGATAAATTCGTGAGTGCGGACACAGACCAATCTCCCCAGATCCACCTGGATCTGGAACAAACTGTGACAGAATACTACTCTTTCCCTAGTTTTAAAGTATTGAATGGACAAGAGAAGAAGGATGATGTACTTA
>ML785766.1:394186-409059 GCA_009831015.1 Picea engelmannii | reverse complement strand
GTTTGCTCATAAAATTCACCTTGGTAGCTAAAGAAAGTGGAGCGAAGACAGACCTCCGCTAGTTTCGCTGTTTCTGGATCAGCTACCTCATGGACAAGGAGAATGGCCTCATTAAGAGGGATCTTAGTGAAAAGAGAGACAACTATTTAACTAAGGCTCCTCTCTTAATTTTTTCCTCGGGCTTTTTTCTGTCCTGATGATGGATCCTGTTGTGGATCCGAAACGTCGACGACAAACTTTCATTAGCACTGTGGTTCCTCCGGCAATTTCTGAACAAAGGTATGCATTTTCGATTTACAACCATTTTAAAAATTTTAAATTTTTAAGATTTGTAGAACATTGATTCAAATATATAAAATTAGTTTATTTTTTTCCATCAACCCTTTTATCTTGATCATTCAAATTTGAATTGTGATTCTTAATAGAATCTCCAAAGCCCTCATCATCTTGACCGAATTTTCAATTTTTATTAGAAGATTCTTGTAAGTCATTGTCATCAATTAGTAACTAGATAAAAGTAGTAATTAATTGAAAAAAGTAATTGGATAAAAGAAAAGAGTCAATCAAATAAAATATTAAAAAACATCTACAAAAAATAATGTTTTGTTGATCTACTAATAATTTTTGATAAAATATTTTTCGGGTACCTTTATATCGAACAATGACATGTCCTCCTCGTTGGCTTTGGGGCCAAAAAACGAGAAATTCCAAAACCGGCTAGGGATGGGGAATAGTTATAGCATCATTGGTTTTCCAGTAACACCACGTTTTATATTTTCACTATATAGTTCCTGATGAGCTATATCCATAATTGAAATTGTTTGTTTGTTCATAGAATGAATAAATATACATCCAACCTATAATGAAAGAAAAATTCCTTCATGTGAGGTAAATGTGTCAATTGTGTGATCCTATAACTTTTGGATTATTTCTTTTACAAATACATGTTTTCTCGAAGCTAAACTCAAATCTCCAAACAATTGTACTATATCAAAAAGTGGTAGATTTTTATCTTTCTTATCCATGTCCATATGAAAAATATAGATAGTTTCCCCTTCCACTCTAGTTCTCAAACACTCTAAATGTTGTTATCAACCTGATGAGAACCCTTCAAAGTTATCATTTGTTTATAGCTTGCATTTTGTTGTTGTTTTTACCCAATTTTAAAAGGTGGTGATACTGGTAGCACCCATTATTTTTTAGGGGTTAAAATTACCACAAAGAAAAAAAAACATGTAAATACATTAAAGAAAATAAATTTAAAAAATAAAAACAAAACAAATTAAAAAATATTAAAAACCCAAATGTTTTTCATTTATTTATACATATTGCAAATTGAACATGGGTGGGGAGGATAACAATCATTCCTTCCAACCACCCAAGATAAACCCAATCAACAAGCATATATATAAAATGTGTGTGTGTGTGTGGTTTTTTCTTTAAATTGTTTTAAATGTGTGATTTTTTCCTTTTTTTGAAAAAAAAATCTTTGGGATTCCAAAAAAAAGTGGGTGTGAGACCATTTTTTTCTTATGTTTTTAAAACTTAGAATGTGTTTAAAAATGTTTTAAATACATGTTTTTTAACCTCGAAAAAAAGGTGCTACTAGTAGTACCACTTTTTGATTTGGGATTTGATTTTAAGTTTTTTGTGCATACCATTATGAGTATTTTAAGGACATGGTTGTAAAATGTGGTAATCGTAACCCCACAAAAAAATTGGGTGTTAATGGTAACACCACCTGTTGATTGAGGGTTTGATTTTGATAGTTTTAACCAAAAAATATGTGTTTTTTAGAGCTAGAGTTCTCATTTTGAGGTCAAAATTCTTGTCAAGTTGGTAAGTATGTTTCTATAATAGAGAACATTATGTATGAATCTTTTGAATAATTCCTAAAAATGTCAATGGATGGATGAGTACTATGTTGCATTTCTATTTTCTTTCAACATACTTTATTGACCATATATCCTCCATTAACATCAACTAGGAACATGTAGTTGTAAGTTTCTACATTTGAACTGAGGAAAAAAAATGATTCTAGGACATCCACACATAAACAGAGTTAGTCATATCAATAATAGAAAGCTCAAAGAAGATAGTTTGAAGAGAACCTGGAAGCCCTACCATATTGAAAATTGGGTAAGCCTTCAAATCCTCGTGACTAGTGCAAATAAGTTGATATGCTTGGAGAAGTACAAGGTGGATTCCTACTCATACTAAAGGTGCACCTCTCCAAAAAATTGACATCTAACATAGATGGCCCATCTCCATATCAAGTTGGTGAAGGTGCATTCATTTTGAATGACACTATTCATCCATCTCCGAGACATCTAAAGGAGAGAACTAATCTACTCAAAAAACTAGAAGATTTTTAGAGTGTATTTGGATGACATGTAAGATAAGATTGGTTTTAAGAATCACACTATTAAGAGTTAGTTATTGAACCCAAAAAAGAGATACAAACATTTGCGCTAAATTTAAGTTGAAAATACATGAAGATAGGGTACAACAAGGGCTCATATGATATGGACTCGCAAGCTTAAGGAATCAACATCACTGGAGTAGTAAAATGGTGATCAAGTGCAAGAATATATGATATGGACTCACAAGCTTAAGACTCAACATCATTGTAGTAGGAAAATGGTGATCAATTGAAAGAATATATTCAAGGAATGATGGTGATACAACCTCCTAAGAAAAAGACACATGGAGAGGAGAATCAAGAAGTGGGAGAGGTTGTCCATTTAAAGAACACATTGCCTACATTTGGCATGCATTAAAAAACAACAAATCTATTTTCCAACCAATTAGAGTAATACATGTCCCACTTGCTCTATGGATCGATAGCTAAGGGAAGGGTTGATAAACAATATGATAGTGATTAGGGTTGAGGGGATTTGTATTACCAACAAAGTAAATGAGTGCTCTAGTCCCCAATACTACAACCATGAGCTACCCAAAACCAATTAATCCTACAGAGAAGGGGAAATACAACCAACAAAATTGAAATGACAAAGCCAAACTGTAGCAAGTGATAATTTGCAAACCAAACACAGAAAAGGCTGCAACAACTAATTAAATTATCATACCAACAAACCAAGGGCGAGAGCTACTTGAACCAATATACAACATTTGAACACTAAGTAATGAAAAATATTGTACCACAAAACTACCAAGATAAACAAGCCTCTCAACAAAGAGAATTTGTGAGGCAAAACTAATGGAAGGATAAGAAGAACATGGTTATGGTGGCCAAGATTTACACACCGAAACCACCAGAACCAAATACATAAAATTGCAACCTCATATCGTTATGTAAGACTAAAATTTATTCTTTATTTTCTATATGTCATTAATATTATAAATGGATGAGATAATGTTGATCACCATATGATTTCCTTCTAGATATATTTCTAAAATCAAGAAAGTACCATGGCCGACACAAATCTCGTCTTTCACATTATTGGGGTTTCTCACTTCAACTTCCCCCGATGGAGAATTACAGACGATTATAAATGAAAATCACAGGTGAATGTTCCGTAACGAATTAAAATCTTGATATTTTCATAGAAACAAAGAAAGGTAGGCTGGAACAGGTGCACTCAGAAAGTATAGAAGTGTTGAGGGAGCACGTAACAATGCAGGTGGTGGATACCCTAGCAGAAAAAAGTGTGCATGAGAAGAAATAAGTAGATACACTCACGAAGAAGTTCCAGGCATTGATGAAATTGGTGTAGGAGGCACACACTTCTTGAGTGGCTCAGGGCTAGCCATAAGTTAGTGTTGAGGGCTTGTTGGAGCAGACAAATCTGGGGTAAGGTTTGATATACAATGCAACAAACGAGGTAGAATGGACCAAGGAAGAAGAGCACGCCAGAAAATGAGGAGAAAGTAGTGTGAAAGAAGGAAAAGGAAGCACCGCACTAGGAATAAAGGAAACTCAGCACGACATAATTATGGATTAGCGCGCGAAGGCAGTTAGAATGTGGACAAGTTTAGTCCACTTAGATTTAGGTTTTTGGTAGTCAATGTAAAGGGTTTTTTTCCACTTTTGTAATATAAATAGAGGATGTAGGAGGTATCTAGGGGAATCATTATCAATTTTGTATGAGAGAAGTACTTTGAGCACCTTTTTGAGTTTTGAGTCGCAGTACTAGTTTGGTTGAGAGCTGCGGAGCTCAGATGGAGTCAGTTTTTGAGATGTTATTGAGGGTCAGGTCACAAGATCTGGAGCTTGGTGTGATGTTGTTCAACCTCAACAGTACTAAAATCATGATGTAATGCATGCAACACACGACCTTTTTGATGAAGAATAATAAATAAGCATAAGATATTTGTTGACGTAGCCCAGGGGGGGTGAACCATGGTAAAAATGGTGTCTCTATGTGTGTTTTCTCTGATGTGTTATATGATTTATGATGAATGAATGGATAAATAAATGTGTATGATATAGTTTATTTACAGAGCGCACTATAATAATCATGCAAAATGAATGTTATTGAATGGATAGAATATTAGATTTGATGAATGGTATGTTAGAATGAGTGTTGAAGTAGAAGGAGTCTAATAGGCATAACATTCCCACGAGTTCCATCCCTTCCATGATTGCAGACACTTGGATCATGCAATCACCCATAAGCCATTTCGGGTGAGACTGCACTATGCAGTGTTGCCTTTTGGTTTACCAGAGGGGCTGATGGTTTCTAGGGTTTTGTTGGAGAACTAAGGTAGAACATGAGTCATCCCATACATCCAACAATCCTACTCTATAGAGTGTATGGTGAGAAGGATTGTTACAAGTTCACTAAGGCTTGGATGCCACTAGCATACCTCATGGAAATGTCGGGAGGTGTGTTCAACTTGGGTTACATCATAGTGAAGTAACTAGGCACCACAATAGATCAAGCACAAAATCTTGAACTAGGTGAAGTACCTTCATTCCACATGGATTCTTACCTTCTAGATGTGGTATGTGTAAGGAATGGATTTTTAGAAATGAACTTGATTTGACATGTGTTTGAAATACTTGTGCATGTGTACTTTATCATCTAATGGTAAAACATATATAAGAAGTCATATCTTATGATCTAAGATTTATTCTTGGCCAAACTGTATTTCATTATTTTTCATTAAGAATGTCCAAGGATTCCAAAACAAGCCAAGAAGATCATCTCACTTATTGGAAATCAGTATCTTGAAGAGAAATGCACTTACTTTAGGATTTTTGGATCCACTAGGTCCCCAAATTTATTACTAGCCTATGCACCATATATATTGGTCCTAGGAGAAATCTGTTATCAGACTATCCTGCAAGGGTTCAATGCCTCCGTAATCAAAGATAAAAAGAGAGTATGCATCTCGTATGGATTTTAATCGGGCTATTACTTTGTTAAAGATACCACACAAGAAAGGAAGGAGGGTTTAACTCATTTGGAATACATGGTTGAGACTGGAATATACCGCAAACATGATCCTAAAGGGTTAGTGTTGAACAAATCTAAACAAGTGGTTGTGTATTTGCTTTATTCACATGATAAGTTCAATGATGAAATTTTTACAGAGAATGCTTACAGTTGGGATGAAGTCATTCATAGGAAATACCAACTAAATCTTACTATTTTTAGAACCATGTCCATGGATGATCATTAGTCAAAATACTGAAGCTATTTTCTGAGGAGTGGTAGTTGAAAGAGAGAATGAAGAATCTATAAGAGTGGAGAATGTTAGGCTAAAAGCAGAGGCTAAACGAGCATCGCGTGAGGCATATAAAAACTAGGTAGCACAAGATTTGGAACAACAGAGGAAGGTTGAGGAAGAAATAAAAAAGAAAGAAGTGAGACAGACCGCTTAAGGGGAATTAATACAAGGAGAGGTTAGAACAAAACTAGGATAGGATAAAGGGGAGATACAAGGAGGCCAACTAGAGTTGGTGACATCAATCGATTCGTTGAAAGATGTGCATGTCATAGGGATTCCTTCTCATAACATTGTGGAAATTACTAAGGATGATGATGACAATGATATGGAGACAATGAAGGTCTCGATATTGAATGAGTCTAATACAAACTAGGGGAGCTCACTTTCAGTCAATCTGTAATCAAAGGGAACGCCCTTAGAAACCAATGTTGTTGATAAATCTCCAACATTGTGTGTATAGGTGCTATAGCTAATCAAAAAATAAAAGGCACAAGAAAGTGATGCAGGAAAGGAGAGTGAGGAACAAAGTATAGATGAAACAACACCTAGGTAGGAAAAGAATGAAATAGAAAGAGAGCCTGAACAACATAAGACTACAAATGAAAGTGGGCAAGTAGAAGAGAAGACCACTACTCAAAAAAATGAGGAAATAATTGTTGATCCATCAACTAAATATTTTCTTGAGGTTGGACCACAATAGGAAGTGTTAGTTGAAAACAAACCAGATGACATATCAACCCAAAATCAAATTATANATATATATATATATATATATATATATATATATATATATATATATATATATATATAGGAGAAGGAGTTGAGAAGACTAGAAAAACAAACCATCTCCCTAAAGAGCTAAGAACTAAGAAAATGATAGATAAGGAAGTGGAGGAGCTGGTAAAATAGGTAACAACAATGGATAATGGAAACACTCTTTTCCTATAGCACTTTCACACCCTAGGAAGCATGGGAATATGTTGACATGGGGTGACCAACCAATCCCGAAGCCCTTAGATGAAGTAGATAATATTGAGTCAATAGCCTATGAAAAAAAGAGGCAGATGCTAGTAAAAAGAACACATAGAAAGAGAAAACTAATTGTAGACAACACTATGATTCTAAACTGAGAGGAAACCCTGCTTGATGCTAAGAAAGATAAATTTAGCAAATTTCTAGGAGCAGGAATGGCCATATCTCATGCCACAATCGATAGAGCCAAATCATATGAAAGAGAGGTTGATTCCATGAGGAAAGAATTATAGTCTCTTAGGCATCAAGCATACTATTACAAGGACACCACAAAGGCAGTGTGGATCCTAGGGGAATATTTTTTGGAGTATGGCAGATACATGTTAGTTAGATATACTTTTATAGAAAAGGTTATAAGCTACCAATAAGAAACTTAATTGTGTGTAGTAGCACATAAGGAAATGTTGAAATGAGATAAAAGAGCGCATAAGACCTTGAATCTGATTGAGTATATTATGGAAATTCATAAAAATCGTGGAGAAGAAGAGCATGACATCAAAATTCTCACCGATGACAGATCACAACATGTCCAGAAAACAAATGGATGCATAATATTGGGTTCAATATATTGTTGAACCAAATAAAATGATGCAGGAAAGATGGTATGAATGCCTCGCGAACTAGGAGAAAATTGATGAGGTAATGACAAGAATCCAATTTCCCAAGTTTGAGTCACCTGAATATTTTCAGGACATTGGTGATATAATGGAACATCACATAATAACGACCAAAGGTATGATTCAAATGTGTGTAAGATGACCAATTTGGAATGGGTACAAGTCAAAATATTCATGGGAGACATGATCAAGAGAACTGCTAGCTTGGAACGTGTGATTGTCAAGGTGGACAAGTATGTACATCACACCAAGGATATGAGAGAGATACTTAGTGCGCCTATGGATCATCATCGCTTCCCTTACATGCACATGTGAGAGAATTTTTTCTCATAGTGGGTTCAGTATGATAAGGCACATCCAATAGATAATTGACCTAATGCATGAGAAACAACTTGGAGAGAAAATGTTTATTAGTTCACATTACTTTCTAAATTTGCTTAAAATAACATTAGTACTATTTTTAGACATTTTGAATTTTAATAAATAAGAGAATCAACCATGCTCATGAGGTCGATGGTTTTTGTAATAAATTTTTGGATTTGAACAAGAGGAAATTATTTTCCAAGATTAATTTAGAAGCTCGGAAGGAGAGAAGGAGAATTTACCAAATCTGTGCATGCTTTCTCACGAGTGGAATTTTCTGCAGTCTGATTAAATGTTAAAGGCATCTAGCAATATTTTAATTACTTTTGAGTTACCTAAATTGAATAAGAATTTTTCTAGGTAAAGTTTGGTGAAACGTAATTTATTTGATAATTAGTTTATTTTATGTGGAATTTGACTAGTACATAACTATTTCTTGTTCATCTTCGTTTGTGTATGGTTTTGCATGCATGCTAGTTAGTTTGGTCTTTTTAAGTACTATGTGTTAACTCATAAACTTCCATTGGTATCATTTCTCGAGAAATTTAGATTCAAATATTGCTTACTCACCGCTCCTAAACGTTATTGTAAGCATGGATTTCTCCAACAAATATTTTATTTTATCATTCCTTTTTTCTCTTTCATTATATAGAAATAAAACACAAGAATAAGATAATCAAGTAACTAAAAGAGCGAACTGAAAAAAAAATCAGTAAAGCTCATCGAACGGTTGTCAGGCCATTAATCTGGAGGATTACACTATACCAAATGAGGAAGAGTATAATTGGGCCTCGTCCTTTGGTGTAATCCCTCCTGTTGAGTTAAAGGGAATCTGTCTCCCTGAACAAACCCTTCTTGACCACAACCAAAATCCAACCACAAGAAATTAAGTAGAGAAAACAAGGAAAATATGAGGGGTGATTTGAAACTCTAGTGTAGACATCCCAAAGAGCTAATATCAGTTGAAATCATTACCGAATGCATGCCTTTATCCAAGGGAGGCCAATGCCATTATAGTCAATCTTCCTTTCCTAGTTTAATAACAAACTCCTCTTCTCCAAAGAACCAATTCTACACAACTTTTTTTTTCCCTTCATGTCTCGATTTCCATCATGGTTAATGTAGGTGGAACGGTTCCATAATGTAGTATGATTCCTCATCAACTTCCTAGGCCATCTCATGTACTCTTTCTCTAGTTTCACACCTAGAGTCTTTATTTCACATGTTGGAGATGATAAGTTCATACTCTCCCCTCTCTCCCACCTCATCATACCTTTGGGCCTCCTCATCCTGTACTTGGTTTTCCTCGCATGGAAGAGTGGTAGCATGAATCAATGCATGCATGGTTAAGGCCCCATTCATTATCATCTCATCCAATGAAACTTTAAAAAAATATTAAAAACAACACAAAATACAAATTAAAAATTAAAAATGAAAATGAAAAAGAAAAAGTACTTATTATTATTTAAGAGACAAATTAAAAATAAATAAATAAACAAAAAGATGAAAAGGGAAAAATAGTTATTATTATTTAAGAGAAGACACATTAAAAATAAATAAAGCAAAAAATAAATAAGAAATTAAGAAAAAAAAACACAATTTTTTGAAAGAAATTAAAATGATATTTATAAACCAATTAAAAACGAATCAAAAAACAAAAATAAATTAATAAAAAATAAAAAAATAAAAAAATAAAAACAAATACATAAAAGAAATGATAAAAAACGGATTATAAAAAAAATTTAAAAATTAAATATTAAAAAAACATAGAAAAAACTAAAAAAAACAAATATAAAAAAAAAAAAAACAACACACTAAAAGGGGGGGGCGGTAGCGCATCCACCGTTCCCCGCCCCCTCTCTATCCCCTTTGCCCCTTCCCTACCCAAAGTCGTATCCTACTTCCCTTTATCATGGTGGGTTAACAACCCACTGCCGTTTAGGTCGGGGAGGCAAGGGTTAACAACCCACTGCCGTTTAGGTCGGGGAGGCAATATCTTAAACCAGAACAGGTGGAGGGAATATCTTAACCCATAAATGGTAGTCAATTGTTAAACCACCACCACAAAGGGGAAGGAGAGTCGTTGGAGGGGGCCGTTGTCTGGAATCGCCACCCCCTCCATTTTTTTTTCATCTCATTTGATGTTTTAATTGATTTTTCAAATATATATATATATATATATATATTTATTTATTTTTTATTTTTTTTAATGTTTTTAATTTTATTTTTTATTCTGGTTTTATTTTTTCCATTTTTATCTTATTTGTTTCTAATAGTTTCCTAGTTTCCTCTATTGATTACACTTTATATTTATCGTAATCAATAAAGATTTCCCTCACTGAGTACAAAATGTTGTGCACTCTATCATCATTTATACATTTATGTTCCAAATGTATGTTCCATGTCTCATAATGACCATTTGTTCTTGTTAAGCATTGATATTACTAGTACACCCTTGGCATCAAGAGTCTCGATCCATGTTCTCTATTTCAAATTCTATGAGTGTTTCACATGTGAGTCAAATGTCGTACACTTATGACATTGATAGGGGTTACACCACCAATATGTTTATCCTTCAAACACCAGAATGGTTTTACCCAACCTCCCTAGCTTTGGTGCCCATGTTTTTCACTCACATGAATATATTTTAGAAGCCATGAGCACTCTTGACTACCCATGGGATGTCATACATCATCTCTCCTATTTCCTTCCTTGCGATGCATTCATATTTCCCCAAAATATCCTTTCTAGTAGTATTTATTGAAACTAAAAATTTTATTCCCCCTAAACATGTTGATTGGTTCACAAACTTAATTCTTATTCTATATTTTAGATTTTTTTTAGAAGAAGTAAAAATCCAAATTTCATTAAATTTGAATTATTTTTAGTTTAATCCCCTTCACAGAAAAGTGAAAAGAAGTCTTTCTAAAGTTCAAAATTGGGGTTACTAAAGTGAAAAATCCAATTCCAAAAGTGTCAATATCCAATTCCCAAATTTCACTTTTGGAACTAGATTGTGCACGTTTGGAATCTAATATTGGCATTTTTGGAACTAAATTTTCACTTTTGGAATTCAATATTGGCACTTTAGGAATTTGTTTTTTCACTTTTAATCTATAACATTCATGGCTTTTAAAGTTGGTTACACATAATCTACAAGTACTATTAAATTAATTAAACATAAATGAATATATAAAAATATGAAAACCTTATTAACCATAAAATCATTGTTGCACATAGAAGCTATTAAGAAAAAGAAACTAATTACATTATTTCACAAACTAGTTATATGTTTGTTATAATATATCTCACATTACTAACACCATTCAGGTGTAGCAAGCAATACCACATCAACCTAAAAAGCATGTGTCATTCACATCATCACATTTAGAGCCTTTTGTAATTACATAGTTCAATTCATCATTACAAAATGTTTGTCGTTCCAATGATCTGCAATCACTATGTTTCTAGCATCATTATCGCCCTTCAAGATCTTCCAAACTTTATTTAAGGGTTTGAGATATACATGTGGATTCCCAACACCAACATAAATCTTTCTTGGTATGGTGTCACAATCATCTTTTGTTAGTATGACTTTAAATTGCTTTATTTTCAATCTAGTTTTGTTAAATAAAAATCACAAAATTCATTCACATTTTTTGTTGTGCACGTGTTCATAAACCAACCTCAAAAATACTAATGCATTATTCAAATAATTCTCTAAATGCTAGATGTATAAAATAAATCGTTGTACTTGTATCAATATTTGGATTTTTTGGTAATCAATTGTTTTGTATGATCTTTTATGAATTGCATGTAACAAGACTCCATTCATATCAATTATAATCAACCATTTATTTAATAATCTTTTATCTACATGAAAACAAAAATAACACACAATTTGATTAATATTAGAAATAAGATATTGATTTTTTCAAAAAACATCGTCACTTACATACCATCATATATTTTTGCCAATAGAAAATTACCAAAACAAATACAATTATCATCAAAATACACAAAATTGTTTTTATATCTATATGAACCATCAAATGTCCAACTTGATTGTAATTTAAAACAATTCTCCTTTCTATTGTTTTCTAAATTTGAGTGCTTTTAACCAACATTTCATGTTTGGATGAGGCCTTGGATAATTAAAAAATGAACACAAAATTCTTTTTATATCTCTATCTCTTTCATTTGAACCATTAAATGTCCAACTTAATAATAATTTCAAACAATTCTATTTGCTATTGTCTTTTAAATAGTATTGACCTTCATCAAATAATATGTTTGTTTTTTTGTATTGTATAAATATGTAGTACTCTACCAATATATGCCTACAATAGTGAATGGTAGAAAGTAAGCATACATTGTTGATGAACCCAAACAAATAATAGCCTTTCATTATTCAACTAGATTCCGAATTACTCATAATTTTTTTTTGTTTATTTCTATGCAATCTAAATATGCAAACCACAAAGAAATGTCAAATTGATCTTATGCAACATTGATAATATCAGGACCAAACATAATGGAAATAATCATGCACACAATCAGGGTGTTTGTAGTTTGTTCTTTTTCTGGTAAACACTTGAACTCCAAACAACAATCCCTCTACTCCAAAAACCAATAATTTCATTTGAGTTAATGTTTGGTCTACATACAAAAACCATAACTAGAAATATATCTACACCAAGATATATATCATTAAATTAAAGAAGTTATTCGTTATGAATATGTAATTAAAGTAAAATGTTATTGGAAATGATCAATACATAACAAAAATAAAATTAAACCAACAACATATATAAACCATTAAACTAAATAAAATGATTTATAATGAAATGACATAAAATATATATAATTAATGTAAATAACATTTTCTTTGATAAATATATAATATTTGAAGTCTATTACACATTTCTTTCAAACATGAAAATATCTCAAATACAAAATTATTCTCATTTTTAAAGAATATATTGCAAGTCTTCTCAATAGTGCAATTTTCACATGGCCTCTATTCTATTTCATCACCAACTAAAACAACCATTATTGTGTTGCTTCAAAAAAATCATGTCTAAATTCATCCCACAATGTTTGAACAATTTTTTTTTTATGTATTTACCTTCATTATCTTTAGTACATTTATCATCAAACCAAAAAAAATTGATTTTCAAGAATTTTCTTCTTTGAACCAAGAAATTTCCTAAATAAAGACCTCGCGTCACTTCCACTTTTGGTTAACCAAATTTTAGCTTGAAATTTTTTAAGATATAATTCCAAGAAATGTAATGCATTTGGCCATCATTGATAAAAATTTAACTTGTATTTAAATTCATTGTCTTGGTAAAAACTTTGAGATACTTATGTTCCCTTTTGGGAAACATTCTGACTAAATAAAAAATATTTCAATTTAATCACCAACAACACATTCTTATGTGAATTTGAACAAAGAAAGAGTGTGTGTCATATATTATTTAATATTTTTTCAGTTGGGATATTTAGATACTTAGGAGTTAGTTAAGATCAACTTGGTTTAATTGTGTTTCTTAGTATGTTTCTTTAGTATGCATTTGTAGTTAGGAAATCTGACGGTCATAATATGTTCTCTACATAGAGTGATACGACAATTCATATTCTCCTCGATCTTAACGGATACATTAATTCGTGGCTTAACACCTGATTGGTTCATGATCTCTATTTAAAGAGCATGGAGGATCATTTGTTGATGACCGATTGTGAGAAACTCTCTTGTAAATATCTATGTAATTTTTTTCTTTTGCATTAATAAATTGCTCCAAGTGGCCATGTTGGTTGGGGTCATGGATGTTTCCCCGTAGGGTTTTATCACATCAAAATATTGTGCTGATATTTGATCTGGTTGTGTGAGTGGTTACTGAAGGTGTTTTTCCTCTATTGGGATACCTGTGTTGTTGAACATTTTCTACATATTTTGACAAAGGACTTAGAAAAGAGTCATTATGTTTCTTACCTATTAATAATTTGGTAAGGGCGGATTGGTAATCAACTACACTATAACTAATGGGTCCTACTCCAACTTCCATGCTTGTTTGGACTATTTATTCTTTTAAATATTTTGGAATGGAACTTCCTAATCAGTTGTTTCACTCTATATCATTTTGTGAAAGTTTATTGCTTGTATTTCCATGTGCTATAGAACAATAAAAGGTATGCATTTTCTATTTACAACCATTTTAAAAATTTTACAATTTTTAAGATATGTAAAACATTGATTCAAATATATAAAATTATTTTATTTTTGTCTATTAACCCTTTTATCTTGATCATTCAAATTTGAATTGTGATTCTTAATATAATCTCCAAAGTCCTCGTCAACTTGACCAAATTTTCCATTTTTATTAGAAGATTCTTGCAAGTCGTTGTCATCAATTAGTAACTAGATAAAAGTAGTAATTAATTGAAAAAAATAATTGGATAAAAGAAAAGAGTCAATAAAATAAGATATAAAAAAAACATTTACAGAAAATACTGCTTTGTTGATGTACTAATAATTTTTGATAAAATATTTTCATGTAAAGTTCGTGATTAGCTATCTCTATAGTTGAAATTGTATGTTTGTTCATAGAATGAACAAATCTACATCCAACATATAATGAAAGAACAATGCCTTCATGTGAGGTAAATGTGTCAGTTGTGTGATCCTAGAACTTTTAGATTATTTTTTTTATAAATACATGTTTTCTAGAAGCTAAACTCAAATTTCCAAACATTTGTACTATATCAAAAAGTGGTAGATTTTTATCTTACTTATCCATGTCTATATGAGAAAAATAGATAGTCTCCCCTTCCACTCTAGTTCTCCAACACTCTGAATGTTGTTACCAACTTGATGAGAACCCTTCAAAGTTCTAATTTGTTTAGAGGTTGCATTTTGTTATTGTTTTTACCCCATTTTAAAAATTGGTGATAATAGTAGCACCCATTTTTTTTAGGGGTTAAAACTACCACATTTTACAACCATAAGAAAAAAAAAACACGTAAATACATTAAAGAAAATAAATTAAAAAAACAAAAATCAAAACAAATTAAAAAATATTAAAAACCCAAATGTTTTTATTTTATTTTATTTATGTATAGATATTACTTGTGGGAATTGAACATGGGTGGGGAGTGTTATCA
>ML785766.1:356203-381688 GCA_009831015.1 Picea engelmannii | reverse complement strand
TTTTTTTTTTTTTTTAAATACATTTTTTTTCCATGGTTGCAAAAGGTAACCTCGAAAAAAAAGGTGCTACTAGTATGACCAATTTTTGATTTGTGATTTGATTTTAAGTTTTGTGTTCGTAATATTATGAGTATTTTAAGACTATGGTTGTAAAATGTGGTAATCTTAACCCCACAAAAAAATTGGGTGTTAATGGTAATACCACATTTTGATTCAGGGCTTGATTTTGATAGTTTTAACCCAAAAATATGGTTTTTAGAGCTAGAGTTCTCATTTTGAAGTCAAAATTCTTGTCAAGTTGGTAACTATGTTTCTATAATAGAGAATATTATGTATGAACATTTTCAATAATCCCTAAAAATGTCAATGGATGGATGAGTACTATGTTGTACTTCTATTTTCTATGAGCATACTTTATTGACCATATATCATCCATTAACATCAACTAGGAAAATGTAGGTGTAAATTTCTACATTTGAATTGAGGAAAAAAATAATTCTAGGACATCCACACATAAACAAAGTTAGTCATATCAATAATAGTAGGCTCAAAGAAGATAGGTTGAAGATAACATGGAAACCCTGCTATATTTAACATTGGGCAAGCAAATTGATATACTCGGGGAAGCCCAAGTGGCTTCCTACTCATACTAAAGGTGCACCTCTCCAAAAATTTGACATCTAACATAGATAGCCCATCTCCATCTCAAGTTAGTGAAGGTGCATTTGTAATACCCCGAAGTTGAACACCAATTGTAAATGTAAATTTAATTATACATATAAGCTGGTGAGCTGATGGTACAAGGTCTTTGGTTCGTTTTTGTGTACATTGAGTCAATGCACGAGAATCTCATACCAAAGAAGTGCAAACATTTTATAATGTATCGCGCACATGTGTAAGTGCACAAGGATGACACACCAAAAGAAGATTGTGCACATTAGAGAGTTATGCACACACCATTTTGAGTGTGCAATCTTGAGGCCAGGGGGCCTTTGTATATATGTTTGTGTTTTGTAGGTTGGTGAGCCAGGTTATTATAGGCCAGAATGTTTATATGATTATTAGGCCAAAGAGCCTATATGAAAAAGGTCGACATACCTATATTGTAAATTGCAAATCATACTCACATTAGTAATTAAGTACACTATTGCTGCAAACTGACCAAACAAAAGAGATGCGGGGATAAACTCCACTAGATAGGAAAGGGGGGATAAGAGTTTAGGAAAAAGGGATAAGCTAGGGGGCTTAATCCCAATGGAATATTATATTAATATTCCTAAAAGGTTAAAATATGGATAAAACTTTATATATCCTAAGTTTCTAAAGAGATGACAAGGGAGTCCCTTGGGTGCCATGTGTCATAAAAGGAATATATATATATATATATATATATATATATATATATATATAACAGGGGGATTTAGTATATTTTCCATCATGCCTGGATGATTCACTCATGATTTCCTACAATCCAATCATATATGCTAGCATTTGTACCTACACGAGGATTTGTTACTGGTTGAAGAAGCGGGTTGTGAGGGCCATGGACGAAGAAGTGGGTTGTCAGGCTCGTGGTCGAAGAGGTGGGTTGTCAGTCCTGTGGTCGAAGAAGTGGGTTGCCAGGCCTGTGAGTAGTTTCTCTAGGAGAGAAACTATTCAGAATTGTTCCATGGTGCACTGGGAAATAGCTACAGGGATCTGAGATTTCATGTCCAACTTGTTGTTGAAGCCCTCGAAGGGAAGTGGGGCAGTTGAGGGACTGTTAAGCAGAGAAGGGGCACACTTCCTGGGGTGGGACATTCATGTGGGGAATGAGAGACTATAGGCTAGTTGCAGCAGTTGGGCACCTTGGACTACGCAATTATGTTGCTTTTCAGACCTTAGACTGACTTAATATTCCCTTTTCCCTGGTAGAGTTTAGCCCAGTTCAGGGGTGACCCACTACTGAGTTTATGAGCGGTGTGGTCTATGGATGGGAGAAATGTGGAAGTTATACATGCAATTGGTGTATATTTCCTGAGATAAGTGTCTTTTATGGGATTATTTCAATTACTGTGTGTGTGCAATTATGAGTTTTTTTATCATGGAATCCTTGTTGTTAAATTCTATATATGAATTGTTATTGTTGCATGCATGTTGTCATTATTTCTGGTTACCTATGTTCATATGTCGAATTCAGTATTTAATTTAATGGTATCATAATTCATAATTTTTGTGTGGCATTGCCCAGGTCGAGGCTAGGGATGTTATTTTGCATGGCATCGCCCGAATCAGGGTTGGGGATGTTACAAATTGGTATCAGAGATCCAATTCTCAACACTAATCCTGGGTGGGCCGAGTTAGCATAATGTGAAGAAAAATTCCACAGAAAATTGGTTTCAGAATGGACGGATTTCAAGTTACAGTGCGTCCATGGAGAATTCAGAAACAATTGAGTGGAATTGGGAAAAAGTCTCAATTTTTGTTGTTAAACTCGTGGGGAATTTGGGAAATTTGGTCAAGTGACGAGGTATTCCTATTTTTAATCCTTGTCTAAGAAAATTCAGACCTGGAATTGGTTGAATTTGAAGTTACCAGGAAACCATGACAGATTGAGTGAGATTGGTTGAATAAAATTCTCAATTCATGAATGAATTTGGGAAAACTTGTACCAGGAATGTCAACCAATAACGCACACTATAAATTTGTTAATGCAGAGGTTTAATTTGTGTTTATTGGAGTGGAATTGAACAAATTTCATGGTTGCAGAATTTCATGGTGGAAATTGGGTGAAAATTGGGCAAAAGCCCCAATTTTTGCAACCAAATTCACGAGGAATTGACGCGGAGGGTGTCGAATTTCATGTACCAACGTTAATTTGGTATATGCAAGGCCATAATTGGTTGTATGGAGTTAATTACAGAGATGTAATGACGATTCCATAAATAATTTCGAAGTTGGGCGAAATTGGGCAAAAAACTCCTAATTTCTGCAACAAAATTATGGAAAAATGAGTTAAAGAGTCAAAAATATTTGCGCGCACTAAGTAGTGGTGATGCACAGAAAAAAAAAAAGGTGTGAAGATGTGCGCACTAAAATTTTCCACTCTGCGGTGTAAGTTGGAGATGCACGGAAAAACTATGGTGTGTAGGTGTGCACACTAAAATTTGGTGCTCTGCGGTGTAAGTTGGAGATGCACAAAAAAACTATGGTGTGCCGGTGTGTGCACTAAAATTTGGCACTGCACAGTGCAAGTTGGAGATGCGCGGAAAAATTATGGTGCATGGGTGTGCACACTAAATTTTGGCATTGCGTGGTGGAAGTTGGATATGCGTGGAAAAATAAGGACGTGCGGGTGTGCGCACTAAAATTTGGTGTTGCATGGTGCAAGCTAGTGATGCAAGGAAAAAGGATGGTGTGCGGGTGTGCGCACTAAAATTGGTGTTGTGCAACGCAAGCAATTGCAGTGTGGAAAAATTATGGTGCGTAGTATGCACACTAAATTTTAGCACTGCATGGTGTGGATTGGGTGGTAAATGAATAATATTGGTGCGCGCAGTGTGCACACTGAGTATTGGCAGAGCGCAGAGGAAATTTGTTGGTACACGCACAATATTGGTATGCAATGCATGCATGTTGAAAATTCACGTCGTGCGAAGGTTTAATTAACGGTGCACGAGGAGTATTCGTGTGCAGTGTGAGTGCACTAAAACTGGCATTGTGCTACATGGAGAGTGCAATGCACACAAAATATTATCATATGACACAAAAATTTTGCGCGTTAGGTATTAGTGCATGAAACAAAAATTATGTGTAGTAGATATTGGTGCGCGACACAAAAGTAGTGTGCACCATACATTAGTGTGACAAAGAAGTGTCCCACACTAGTTATAGGTGTGTAGTGCATACACTACCTTATGGAGTTGTTGTGCATGCTAAATATGGGTGTACATTTTCAAACTGGCATGCACGAAGTCATTTGGATAGTCTACAACAACAAAAAACTAGTGATTTTATGCGACATTTTTGTATTATTTGAAGGTCAACGTTTTGTAGGGAATTTTTTAGGCCCTAAAGAGTGTTTTCAGCTACTCAAAAGTAGTGCACCCAAAGCATATTTTTTTCATCTCAAATGAAAGAGCTCATTCATAGAGTTCTAATGGTTTATCCTATTCATCAAATGGAGTTAGGATGAGTATTTTACAGCCCAAACAATGGAGGGTAAAATTTAAGACCTAGTTAACTTCTGAGGGCCGTAACTTCCTGCTCTGGAATCATATTGAGGCACAGGAGAAGTATATAGAAATCTATTGAACCATAGAACACAATCATATAGCTAAATTAAAATTTTGGACACATTAAAAATGCATAAGAGGGCATATAAGACACCTATAGTATTTAAGCCCAAAAATATTAAATGGGTTGAAACTTCAGTAGCCATTGTATCTAGCAATTTGGAGCTCAGATGGGGCTAAAAATTGGCTAGAGAGTCCAACATACATTTATAAAGGAACCTGATTGGTCTTCTTCCAAAACTACAATGGAGCAGGTGCAAAAAAAAATGCATAATTACAATTTAGATTTGCACCTAGTGGAAGTGTGAACATAAAGAATTAAGGGACAATTTTCAGATGACCATAACTTTCTGTTCAAGACTCGGAATTGAGAAAGAGAGTAGTCATTGGAAAGGTCTTGGATAGAGAAATCCATAAATCCATCGAGAAAATTGATATGGGAATTTAATTTCACAAGAGAACAAAAGAAAGAATCATGATACATTACTGAAGCAGAATTATACAAACGTTTCATGAATTTTCTAAATTACTTAGCCTAACAAATTTTGTTTGCTGCACATTTTGCAGAGTTACATCATTTAGATCATAAAAAGTTCAACACAAAGTTAAACATCTTGGATAATGCACAGAGGAATAATTTCTTGAGGAAGCTACCAACTGAGTATGACTATACTAAATGAGTAATATAAAAGACCTCCAGATGTCAAATATGCATACCAATTGGGGATATCACATAAAGCATGAGCAATGGGTATGAATGGAACTCTGACTAGAGGAGGGTGGAGAGATGGTTTCAAAATAGGTGCAGCCATGGAGTCTTGGGAAGCCCTACAAGAACTCCACTCATGTTAATTAGATTGCTCAATGGAATTTGGATATACAAATAGATCATGTAGTGAATGAAATAATGAAAGTCCATTCACTCCTAAAGAAACCAGTGTACAGATAAAACAATACATTGGAGTTGGGTATATTATAAAGGAACAAACTATCAAAATGATAATAATTAGATCAAGAGATAGGCTTAATGCATACATGGAGATAGAGTGCATCATATCCAGGGGATTGGCTATGCAATTATGGGGTAATGCTTCCTTTATGGTTATCAGAGTGTGCAGTGGAAGCATGGTATGTAGGTCATCACTCCAGGGGTGAAGAAATGAAGGTGCACACAAGTAAAGAGTGTTGAAAGATGCACCAAACAATATATTGTGGGAATATTGGATCTATAATGATGCAATCAAACTCCTAACAGAGGAATTAATCAAAACTAAGTGCCTTAGAGACTGAATGAAGTTCACAAGTAATTTAGGATAGTGGTAAGGTACCATTAGATGGAAATCACGTTATATAGATTTGTCTGCAACATTTGAGGAACTGTGACAACAATGGGAAGGATTGTTGATTATATTACCAAGAGAGGAGTGCATTGACATGGTATATTGAGATGTCAATCCAAAAGGATTCCAACATGGAAAAGAAGACACATGTGCATCAATATGACATGATGGAAGCTGACTGTGCAAGTCAGGTTGAAATCCAATGGGTCAGGACAGGACAAAGTAATGGTTCATTAAGAAACTCCAAGTGTTGATATGTTCAGTCAAGGAAAGGATGAACAAGTTTGTTTCAATAAATAAATTGGTGTTAAATATCCAAAATTAATTAGAGAGCATGGTTGAAAATGTAATTTGGTAATGTAGGAGTTGGATCAGAGGGATCCAAGTAATAGTGGAATGCTATAAAATTAATATCAACATAATATATGGCTACAAGCGTACAATGTAGTCAAGAAAAGTTGGGATGGAAAAATACTCAAGTAGAGAACAATCATGCACACTGTTTTCTTTTCCAAGAACACAAGAAGATTCAGGAATCCATGAAGAATTGAGGTCTTTTAGGAACAACAAAGAAAAATGATACATGGAGAAAGAGGTTGTTGCAATTACTGTAGTAGCAATTATGTTATGGTTTGTTGGACAACCATCCATAGTACAAGAAATTGGCATGCAAATACATTTAGGAGCATGCTAATGATGCATTATTAGTGCATACAAATATGATCAATTGATGAATGTTAATTTGTTAATATGCATATATAACATAATAAGATTAGGATTAGTCTATTGTTGAATATATATTAATATGAAAGCTGCTAATGGTGGTTGTTGCACCAGGAAAGAGAGAATTATTGCATGTTTGCAAGTGCTTCTACTTGTGAACCTTTGCAAGTATTACAATAGAATTTTATTGCACATGAAATACTAATCATCTGTTTGGTTGAATAGAAGATGGAAAGGTTGCAGGAAAAATGGTCTCAAATGTGGCACTGCTGAAATCCATAAGAAAGACTAAATTTTGTTGTTGCAACAACCAAGAAAATTATGAGAGGGAATCTCATACTTGGGGAAAATTTGAATTTCCTTATGAAATAAATTTGAATTTCTAAATGAAGCTTTTATAATATTCTCTCATAATGACTGTATGTGTGTGATACGGGCAGGATAATATTTTTCAAAGCCAGAATTATTGGAAAGAATAACTATTGTTGGAGACACTAGAACCCTATGAATGTAGAAACTTGGTGGGGTTTTGGTAATAAGTTAGCGCTCTCCTTGTGTGTGAAATCCTTGGAAAGATGGATCGTTGAGGGACTGTGTAGCAATGAAGGGATACCTGAGCCTGGAAGGGTGAGTGCAACAAGGAAGAGGAAACTCAAGGATGCTTATGTCATGATGTATGTCATAATGAGGGTGTGTTAAATGGAAGAATGCGTTGAATTATTTCATGAAGTAGCTCTATGGAATAGAGAAAATGAATTCCAGATACAGTATGAATGCATGATTTTGGTGCTAGAAATAAAAGCACTAGGTGGATAACTAGCTTCATTAGCAAAGGCATGGAGCCTTTTGAAGAATTTTGAATTGTACATGGCATATAATGCACTGAGGAAAATGCATAAATAAGGGGAAGGGGAATGTAATACCCCTAGGATGAACACCAATTGTAAATGTAAATGTAATTATACATATAAGCTGGTGAGATGATGGTACAAGGTCTTTGGTTCGGTTCTGCACGAATTGAGTCGGTGCGCGGGAAGCTCATACCAAAGAAGTGCGCACATTTTATAATGTATCATGCACATGTGTAAGTGCACAAGGATGACACACCAAATGAAGAGTGTGCACATCCCTGAGTTTCATGCACACCAGTTTGAGTGTGTGATCTTGAAGCCAGGGGGCTTTTTATATATGTTTGTGTTTTGTAGGCTGGTGAGCTAGGTTATTATAGACTAGAATGTTTATATTATTATTAGGCCAGAGATCCTAGATGTTAAAGGCCAGCGTGCCTATATTGTAAATTGTAAATCAAACTCATATTATTAATAAAGTACGTCACTAGCGTAGGCCGACCAAATAAAAGAAATGGGGGGCTAAACTCGACTAGATAGGAAAGGGGGGCTAAGAGTTTAGGAAAAAGGGCTAATCTAGGGGGCTTAATCCCAATGGAATATTATATTAATATTCCTAAAAGATTAAAATATGGATCTATAAATTTATATATCCTAAGTTTCTAAAGAGGGGACAAGGGAGTCCCTTCGATGCCATGTGTCATAAAAGGCACATGCATATATATAACAGGGGCTATGCTAGCATTTGTACCTACATGAGGATTTGTTGCAAGTTGAAGAAGTGAGTTGTCAGGCTCGTGGACGAAGAAGCAGGTTGTCCGACCCATGTTCATAGAGGCAAGTTTTCAAGCCCGTGCGAGTTGTCGAGCCTGTGAGTAGTTTCTCTAGGAGAGAAACAACTTGGAATTGTTCCATGGTGCTCTGGGAAATAGCTATAGGGCTCTGAGACTTCATGTTTGGCCCGTTGTTGAAGCCCCAAAAGGGAAGTGGGGTAGTTGAGGGACTGTTGAGCAGAGAAGGGGCATAATTCTTGGGGTGGGACAGACATGTGGGGAATGAGGGACTGTAGGCTAGTTGCATCAGTTGGGCACCTTGGACTGAGCAATTATACTGCTTGTCAGACCTTAGACTGGATGTCTGGCTTAGTATTCCCTTTTCCCTGGTAGAGTTTAGCCCAGCTCAGGGGTGACCCACTACTGAGATTATGAGCAGTGTAGTCTATGGCTGGGAGGAACGTGGAAGGTGTTGGTGTATATTTCCTGAGATAATTGTCTTTCATGAGCTTATTTCAATTAATGTGTGTGTGCAATTATGGTTTTTCTATCATAGAATCCTTGTTAAATTCTATATATGAATTGTTATTGTTGCATGCATGTTTTCATTATTTCTGCTTAACTTTATTCATATGAAGAATTCAATATTTAATTTAATGGTATTAGAATTCAGATTTTTTGTGTGGCATTGTCTGAGATGTTATTTCGTGTGGCGTTTCCGAGATCGAGGCTAGAGATGTTACATCATTGCTTTCGAATGACACTATTCATCCATCGAATGACACTATTCATCCATCTCCAAGACATCTAAAGGAGAGCACTAATCTAATAAAAAAAAACTAGAACGGTACAACAATGGCTCATATGATATGGACTCACAATCTTAGGGACTCAACATAGCTCGGGTAGGAAAATGGTGATAAGTGCAAGAATATATTCAAGGGATGATGGTGATAAAACCTCCTAAGAAAAAAACTCATGAAGAGGAGAGTCAAGTGAGGTTGTCCATTTAAAGAACACATTGCTTACATTTGGCATGCATTAAAAAAATAACAAATCTATTTGCCAACCAATTAGAGGAATGCATGTCCCACTTGCTCTATGGGTCGACAGCTAAAGGAAGAGAAGCTGAAACTCAAGCCAAGTGGAGGTTGATTACCAACAAAATAAATGAGTGCTCAAGTCCTCAATACTGCAACCATAAGCTACCCAAAACCAGCTAAAGGAAGAGAAGCTGAAACTCAAGCCAAGTGGAGGTTGATTACCAACAAAATAAATGAGTGCTCTAGTCCTCAATACTGCAACCATGAGCTACCCAAAACCAGTTAACCTTACATAGTCCCCCAATCCTGCAACCATGAGCTACCCTAAACCGCTTAAACCATGAGCTACCCAAAACCAATTAACCTTGCAGAGAGGGGGAAATACAACCAACACAATTGAAATGACAAAGCCAAACTTTAGCAAGTCATAATTTGCGAACCAAACACAGAGAAGGATGCAACAACTAATTAAATTAACATACCGAGAAACCAAGGACGAGAGCGACTTGAACCAATATACAACATTTTGAACACTAAGTAATGAAAAAGCTTGTACCATAAAACTACCAAGATAAACGAGCCTCTCAACAAAGACAATTTGCGGGGCAAAACTAATGGAAGGATAAGAAGAACATGGTTATGGCGGCCAAGATTCACACACCAAAACCACCAGGACCAAATACATAAAATCGCAACCTCATATCGTTATGTAAGATTAAAATTCATACTTTATTTTCTATATGTCGTTAATATTATGAATGGATGAGATCATGTGGATCACCATATGATTTCCTTCCAGATATATTTCTAAAAGCAAGAAAGCACCATGGCCGACACGAATCTCGGCTTTCACGTTGTTGGGTTTCTCACTTCAGCTTCCTCCGATGGAGAATTGCAGACGAAAATCGCAGGTGAATGTTCCCTCGCGAATTAAAATCTTGATATCTGCACGGACAATGAAATGAATCCAACCGTTCTAGCTCATGGTTTTGGTGGCCGTAAATCGAAAGCCCACCTTTTAATTCACTGTCAGCCGCTACATAAACCCACTGTTTACTTGAAAATGAGCGGTCACATACATCAAAAGGCGAAAGAAAAGACAGACAATCGCGGATTTCCAAAATAATTACAATTAGAATATCATATGATCACCCTCGGTTTTTCCAGCCCACTGGTTTTATGTTCTCTACAAAGTCTCAGCCGCAGTTCATTCGATTTTATCACCAGTCGTCGATTGAGATCAATGACTCATTACTCCAAGTCTTCCTGCATTTTGAATATCTGATTATAATTAGTTAAGCCTTTTATCACAGCTTGGAACTTTCGTTTTTGAGACAAATAAGTTCCATGGATCTCGCTATGGACGTTTATATTTCAGAGGACTATGTGAAAAGCCGCTACAAGAGAAATATATCGACGCAGAATCAAGATGGCGGCGTTTCCTTGAATGATATTAAGGTGGACGAGAAAAAAAGCTTGCCACCAGACGGTAAGAATAAGCTTCTTTCTTCTGCATTGAAGACGATGATTTCTACTTCTGCTAGTAGTAGTCGTAGCAGCGTTGGAGATTGCAGCAACTTCAAGGAGAACATACTTTTCAATTGTTTCACACCATAAACTCATGCCCCAAAAATTGTAATCTCAGTTTACCTACTGAGATGAGAAGACAGAAAGATTCTTACGTTTTTATTATTGTCAACGATCGATGACATATTTTTTTTCTTTCCTTTCCATTTCGTTTCGTTACGTTGCAATAGTTTCAATAGTTTTTTAGTTAATATTGTAGAAGCATTACTGATTCATCCAGATCAAATAGTTGCAAGGCAGAGCTAACTGCATCAGACTTAACTGTTCCATTTGAATTGAATATTGCATATGCTGTCACATGTAATCTTCTCTACATGTTCTGCAATGATTCGCGGACGTAAAGCAACTTGCAAGATAATTTGCAGCTGAGGGCAAATGCTGGTTTTACTAAATGTTTTTTTTTTGGAATCCGGCAATATAAATTTACATGAATTATTGTTTTTTGTTATTCCAAATTGATTTTTAATGTAGAAATGAATTTATCATGTTGAAAAACTCCTAAAACATTTTGATTTTACAAAAATAATCACTTAAATCTTCGAATCCAACAATTTCTAACCAAATTTGAAACAAATATCTCAAAAAAAATCTTTGATTAAGTAAACAACCTCTCTTCTCTTCTTTATTGCTGGAGAGTTTCATTTTGGTTTGCCAGAAAAATGTTCCAGATGCAGACTTTTGTAGAAGCGATGTTCACTTGACAGGTAAAGTGAAAAAGCTTTACAGACAAATATTGGAAGCCTTGTTGCTAATTTTTTTAAAATATATTAACATGGAAAAATTTAAGGACATAGACAAGTGCAGAAACTAGGAAAATTTGTGAGAAACTTAAGGAATCTTAATAGTTTTTAAAACCGACGATATTTTTATAAAAAGGAAAATGAATCAAATAAGAAAATTCAATTCAAAGTCCTAAAATTTTCTCAAAATCATTCAATTTTATATTGTCAACAAAATGCTAAGAACATAAAAGTAAACATTCATCTTTTAACGATCTACCTTGCCTCCGATTTGGAGCAATGTTCATATTGAGGATGAATGCCTTATTCACAGAGTAGATCTGTAGAAATACATACTTTAATATGCTGTGAGCTCGGCGGCGGGATACTCTCGGCGAAATGAGATAAAAAAAAGTTTAAAAATGATGCAAAAATCCTGTGTAGTCCTGATAATCAAACGCTGCTATATGGGTTATTGACACGGGTTACCGGCGATCAAATTTGAGAGTCGGTAAAATTATGAAAAGTGTTATTGTAAATTTTATAATTATTGATAAAATTATAAAAAGTGTTATTGTAGATTTGAGTGATTATTTTGTTTAAAAAATTAAGTTTACATTTAGAACAATAAAAAAATAATAATTTTATATAAATTTATCTTATCCAATTCAATAAAAAAAAATCATTTCTTAAAATAATTAGACAACATCAACCATTTCTTAAAATAATTTAACAACCTCTTATGGTAGAAGTGAGGACAATAAACTAATTATATCATTAGAAAACCCTACATAAATTTAAATTATTGTTTTTCGTTTTTCATTTTTAAAATGGGCATTTAGAACATTTCCTATAAACTTTAATTTATATGTAGAATGGGATTTTGAACATTTGATTTAATTTATAGAATGGGGTTTTTAACCTTTTGAAGGACAGAGAATTCAGTACTTATTTGCTACTAGAAATCATGTCTATGAAGTATAGAGTTTGTATTATGAATTGTAATTATGTTTTATAGGTTGGTGAGCCAAGTTTATATAAGCTAGTGGGCTTATGTGTTATTAGGTTAGAGAGCCTAAGTGTTAAGGCCGAGAGCCTACTTTTGTATATGTAATTATGCAGAACATTAATAAAAAATATAAATACCGCTGCGTGCAGACCGACCACGATGAATGAGTGATGGAGGACTAAGCTTCCACAAATTGGGTAAGGGATTGGGGGTTGGAAGGTTGGAAAGAGAGGCTAAGTGTTGAGCCTAGGGGCTTAAGTCCTTGGGAATAATATTTTAATATTATTCCAAAAGCCATGTGAAATATATGTTTTGTCCTAAGTTCTTGGAGAGGAACGCATGATGATGGAGTGCATGCAGCTTCATGGGTGACATGTGTCGACCCAGGCACATGTAGTTAAAAAACTGTAGAAGTCAGTCGTTGGGGGGGGGGGGGGGGGNGTCATTCTGTCATCCTCCGCATGAGTTCACCGTGATGCTCGTCTGAACCCGTTTTGCCTTTGCGTCTGCATTTGCTTACCCGTGCACCGTGAAGGAAACCCTCACGAGAAAATTGTTTGCTCTTGCATTTTTCCATTCTCCACCTGAGTCGCTTTGTCATTCCCCATCCTTCGTGAATTCTGTTTATCTTTGTGATCGACCTCTGCGTTGATTCCTTGTCACGCACCCTAAAACTAGTGGCAAACTCGCGGACTGAGCCACGTCTCCTGTGAAGTCTGAGCATCCTGTAAATGTCTGAACCATGTTGTGTCTTAGTGTGGACTGTTGTCATTTTTGGATGTCCATACCCAAATTCTTGTTACTACTGTCACCGTGAGTTAACCGAATTGCTATTGTTGTTGTGGTTATCCTCACCGTGTGGGAATTGAGTCGAAAGGGGCTGAAGAACCAGGTTTTGAGGCCCTTAGTTGAAGAGGTAGTCTGTCAGGCCTATGAGAAGCTATTTTTAGGTGAAGGAGTATGCTGGAAAGTGGTATTCTTCCAGAGAGAGTCCAGCACCAGCTACCGAGCTCTAAGACTTCCTGATCTAGCCTGTTGTCGAGACACGGAGAGGGAGGTGAAGCACTGATGGACTGTGCTTGTGAAGGTGTATACTCCTAGGCGGAACAAGCATGTGGGGAATGAGAGTCCGTGAGTAGTGGGCATAAGAAGGCATCATGGGAAGAATCCTTCCAGTTATTCTGTGCAGTTTTCCCTGTAACCTCAGCCTAAACTAGGATTCCTTGCATTGGGTGGAGCTTAGTCCCGGCTCGGGGGTGACCCACTACTGAACATGATGAGTAGCGTGGTCTAAGGCTAGAAGGTTCGTGGAAGGCCTGCACGTGGTTGGTGGAATTACCACAGTTTCAAAGATAAGTATCAGCTTATGCTTAATATTATGTTTTGCATGCCTGTAATGCTTATATGTATCATGTATTTTGTTATGCATATGAATTATTATTAATGCCAGGGATTATTTATGTTAGCAGTAATCTTGTGCTTACTCTGAGTTAAATGTGTTTAATATGACTTAAATGCATGTTATTAATTAAGTATGAGAATGATGTTGTTCCACACAATAGCGTTTTCTCGGCCAGTGGGATGATGGCCCATGGACGTTACAGTATGGTATCAGAGCCTAGTTTCAACACTGAGTTTGGATGGGTCGGATAAGTGGTCTTTGGACCGAGGTTTTGAGAAGAAATTGTCTCTGGAGGACTAATTTCATACCTCAGAATGTTTTTGAGTGTCAACAGACTACTTGACCATGTTACAAAGCTCAAGAGGTGTAGCGGTATTATAAAACTACAGCCGGTGTGGTATATGGCCACAGGGAGAGAGAGAACTCCACACCAGAAGTGTTGGATCAAATAGATGAAGGTTTAGAAGGAGGGTACCAAGTCATTGGCCAGAAGTCCTTAAGAAGCAGAGTTGGACTGTCAGAATTCTCTGTGGAGAACTCCCGAAATCACGAGGGTCGTAAGATGGCCAGAAGTTGCAAGGTGGTTAGTGGATGCAGAAACTCGCCACCCTGGGATCCAGAAGAAACGTGGGTCGTTGATCGTGGTTGGTTTGAACCGTTGGATCATTTTGTGAATTCAGGGATCGTGAACGTGGAGCGCAGGCCAAATTCTTGGTCACTCCAAGTCTCGAATCGCGAAAGGGATTAACAAGGGTAGAATCGGGCGGTGGAGCACTTCCAGGAAGAAGTGTCGAAATCCTATGAGCCATCAGATCCAACCACCTAGCGAGGAAGTTAGGGATGAAGAGATTTGATAGGTGTAAGCATAGGAGAGATCTGGATTGTCGGATCAAGTGAGGCTCACAATCGTTGATCTCATACATGAATTCCATATCGGAATTCGGGGATTGAAGCGACAAGAGATTTGGAGTCGCTGCATCATGAACTTCTGGTTCACGAAACTCTGAAAAGATCTGGACCGTTAGATCCAAATCATCGAGGATCGTTGGATCTCGTACAAGAACTTGTGTATCAGAATTCAGGGATTGAAGTGACAAGAGATTTGAAGGGGTTTTCGGAAGTCGGGAGTTGGAGAGGGAAGCGAGTGCGAGAACCTCTGGGACCAAAACCTTGAAACCTGAAACCCTGAAGCCCCGAAATCCCGAAACCCAAAGTTTCGTTTGGAGAGCCTTGTGGCACCTAGAAGTTTAGCGTTTGATCATGGCCCGTTGACGCATGGGTTGGGGACTAAGAAAACGAGGGCTATTACTGAAAATTGCAGAGCCAAACAGAGCTCAGAAAATTCATGGAATCAAAACATTTTCTTATTCGCGTTGGTTTATGAATGTTGTAGTTTTATTAAGGGTTTAAGGCCTGAAAAACTTCGGTTGACTGTATGTTGTGTGTGCAGATTTCAATGAGTGTCAGGACATCCACAAATCGACGCCGAGTATAGAAATGGAAGAGGTGTGGATTGCCTCCAATTCAGAAAACGAAAGAGAAGGAAGGGATGTCAACTTGGGAGTCGAAGGATCGAACTCCTATGGGCACGAAAGAGAATTGGAGAAGGAAGGGCATGTGATAAAAATCATTGAAAGATTGCAGAAAGATGCCCAAGCTCGTCGAGCCGATAGCCTAAATATCATGAGGGTCAGGGATCGATAGGGTGAATTCAACTTAAAGATGTTGAATAACCTGGAAAGAATAGAAAGGAAATTGGAAAAGGAGAGTGACACAAGAAAAACAGGGAGTCACAGGACCCCTGATAGAAAAAGAAGATCGAGGAGTGGTAGCAGACATCGTCGTCTCTACCCAAAGCATTCCGATAAGGAAGCAAACAGTAGTTCAAGCCCATCCCCTACCAGAAAACATCGAAGATCTGGAGCGGATGAATTGAAAGGGGAGATGAACAAGATTAAGCCTCCTACATTTGATGGAGAACATAAGAAGGAGGAAGATGCCGAAACATGGTTGCTTGGCATGAGGAAATATTTCCAACTACAGAATTATTCCTCTCATGCAGAAGGAAGAATTGTGATGTATCAACTAAAAGGAAAAGCATCCATGTGGTGGGATCAGCTTGTGCATGTGCAACACGTTAGAGAGAAAGATATCACATGGAAGGAATTCAAGAGGTATTTCGAGAGGAAATACCTGAATAAAAGATATTATGACAGAAAGATGAAGGAGTTCTTCGAACTCAAGTTGGGCAGCATGACCATTGATGAATACGAATGAAGGTTTTTGAAATTACTAAAGTATGTTCCATTCATCAAAGATGAGGTTGTTAAGATTCAGAGGTATCTGAGTGGACTGCCACCTCCCATTGGTGACAAGATTCAGTATGATGATCCTAAGACTATGGAAGAAACAATAAGAAGAGAGAAATGCTTATATGACCAACAAAGAGAAATCCTACCTTTCGGAAGGCTTGGGATGACCAAAAGAAGTTTAAGAAAGAACAGAGGCAGAAGGGAAACAAACCTCCCTTTTTCAGAAATAGTCCTCAAGGACATCCATCGTTTAGAGAGCCGAGAATGGCTAAAGTGGGGGAACAAAGGCTGAGACAGATGCCCATTCAGTGTTGGGGTTGTAAAGAGATCCACAAGTACAGAGATTGACCCCATAAAAATGGAAAAGTAAGAGCTATCCATAATGTTCAACAAGTTGAAACAGTTGAGGACATGGGCAGTAGAATGCTAAGGATCTATGCGGCCCTGGACAACAAGAAAGCTGAATTTTAGTTGCACATGATTGAAGTGGAAGGTATCATTAACAACCAACCATTTATTATTTTAATTGATTCAGAGGCTAGCCATAGTTATGTAGATCCTAGGGTAGTGGGAAGTTTGCATCTATCAATAAGCAAACATGAAAAGTCTTGGTTAGTGTAGTTGGCTACAGGAACCAAGAGGAAAGTCACCGATTTGGTTAAGTCCTGTCTGGTGAACATGAAGGGATTGAGCACGAAGGCTGAATTGAATATTCTGTCTTTAGGATCTTATGATTGTTTAATTGGGATGGAATGGTTGGACCAACACCATGCCCTCCTGGATTGTTGTAACAAGGAATTTACATGTCTGGATGAGGAGGGGAATCGGAAAACAGTCCAAGGAATTCCCAGAGCTGTGGTTGTTAGAGAAATCTCAGCAATGCAGTTGAAAAAGTGCTACATGAAAGGCTATCAATTGTTTGTAGCTCGTGTGGAGGAAGCATCCAGAGATGAAGTCTCAAAGATTAGAGACCCTACGGTACTAACAGAGTTTAAAGACGTATTTCAGGAGGTATCCAGACTACCTCCAAAGAGAGATATTGATTTCTCTATAAATTTGATTCTTGGAGCAGCTCTAGTGTCGAAAGCTCCTTATAGAATGAGTACGCCAGAGCTGAAAGAGTTGCAATTGCATCTTGAAGAGCTTCTAAATAAGGGGTACATTCGCCCAAGTGTGTCACCTTGGGGTGCCTTGGTCCTGTTCGTGAAGAAGAAGGACGGGACGTTGAGGCTGTGCATTGATTTCAGACAGTTGAACAAAGTAACTATCAAGAACAAGTATCCTCTACCGAGGATCAACGATATTTTCGATAAGTTGAAAGGTGCGAAAATATTTTCGAAGATAGATATCAGATCGGGATATCACCAAGTAAGAATAAAGGATGAAGACATCAGCAAGACCTCCTTTAGAATAAGGTATGGTCATTACGAGTTCACAGTGGTACCGTTTGGGCTGTCGAACGCACCTGCTATTTTTATGTGCTTGATGAATGGTGTATTCAGGGACTATCTAGACAAGTTTTTCATAGTCTTCCTGGATGAAATTTTGGTGTATTCCAAGTCAGAGGAAGAGAATGAACAACAACTGAGGATGGTGTTGCAAGTGTTGAGAGAACAGCAGATGTATGCCAAGTTGAGCAAATGCTCGTTTTATCAAAGGCAAATCCATTACTTGGGGCACATTTCAGAAGAAGGGATCCTCGTGGATCCTGAGAAGGTTGAGGCCATCAGAGAATGGTCAGCGCTAATGAATGTGGTAGAATTTAGATCCTTTATGGGTCTAGTGGGCTATTACAGAAGGTTTATCATAGGGTTCTCAAAGATAGCTCACCCTATCACTTCCTTGCAAAGGAAGGAGGAAAAGTTTCAGTGGACTAAACAGTGTGAGAGAAGTTTCCAGCAATTGAAGCAGTTGTTAACCAGTGCTCCAATCTTGAGGATTGCGGATCCAAATGTGGATTTTGTGGTGTGCACAGATGCGTGCAAAAAAGGGTTGGGAGGAGTTCTCAGTCATAATGAATTGATAATATGTTATGCGTCTAGGAAGCTGAAAGAGCTCGAAAAGAATTATGCCACTCACGATTTGGATTTGGCAGCAATCGTTCATGCTCTGAGGAAATGGAGGCATTACCCCATGGGAAGGAGGTTTGAACTCAGAACAGACCATAACGGTCTGAAATATTTGTTTGATTAGCCAACCTTAAACGCTAGACAAAGTAGGTGGTTGGAATTTCTGTGTGAGTATGACTTTGAGATCGAGCATATCAAAGGAAAGGAGAATAAAGTGGTTGATGCACTCGGTAGGAGGGTGCATGAATTACATGCTACAAGCATTAGCATGTATCATACTGGTATTAAAAGAAGAATTCTGGAGGCAACCAATGTAGATCTGCAGTACAAAGAATTGGTAGCCAGGCTACAATAGGGTAAGGTGCCACAGAAGATGGAAATTTATAAATTGGAAACCGATGGAATATTGTTGTACAAGAACATAATTTTTGTACTCAATGTCCAGTGCTTGAAACAGATGATTTTGTAGGAGATGCATAATGTTCCTTATGCAGGGCACCCTGTATATCAGAAAACAGTAGCAGCGGTCAAGAGCCATTACTTTTGGCCGGGTATGAAGAGAGAGATCACTGAATACATCGCCAGATGTATGGAGTGCCAAAAAGTTAAAGCTGAGCATAGGCACCCAGCAGGGTTGCTGCAACCTTTACCCATTCCTGAGTGGAAGTGGGAAGTGGTGACAATGGATTTTATTACAGGAATGCCCAGAACAAGCAAGCTGCATGATTCAATCATGGTGGTGGTGGAAAAGATTACAAAATTTGTCCATTTTATTCCACTGAAAACTACTCACAAGGCAGCAAATGTTGCTGATATTTTCCTAAAGGAAGTGACACGATTGCACGAAATTCCTAAAATGATTGTGTTTGACAGAGACCCGAAATTCACCTCGAATTTTTGGAAATGATTGTTCAAAGGATTCAGAACGAATCTGAACTTTAGTACATCTTATCATCTTGAGTCTGATGGACAGACAGAGAGGGTGAATAGAGTAATAGAAGACATACTGAGAATATATGTGATGGACAAACCATCAAGATGGGAAGACTACCTACACTTGGTAGAATTCACTTACAACAATGGATATCATGCATCGTTGAAGATGAGCCCATTTGAAGCACTTTATGGAAGAAAGTGAAATACTCCAGTGCACTGGGATAATCCAGCTGATAGAACAGTAGTTGGGCCATAGTTGCTCAAGGAGATGGAGGACCAAATGATAAAAATTAAGCAGAATTTGAAAGCTTCCCAAGACAGGCAGAAAAGCTATGCTGATAAGAACATAACCCACAGAGAGTTCAAAGTGGGTGATCATGTTTTCCTGAAAGTGAAAGCTAACAGGAGTTCTTTGAAGCTGGGAAGTTGCGCCAAGTTGGCAGCCAAATTTTGTGGGCCATTTGAAATCCTAGAAAGGATTGGGCCAGTTGCATATATGCTTGCATTACCTGCATCTATGACTATACATAATTTGTTTCATGTTTCATTGCTTAAGAAATATATACCAGATGCTAATCATGTTATCGATTGGAATGTGATTCAGGTGGAACAAGAAGGTGTCCTGCAAGTGCATCATGTGCGCATACTGGACAGGAGAAACAAACAGCTCCAGAATCGAGCTATAGGGCTTGTAAAGGTCCAGTGGACCTAGTACGGTCCTAAGGATGCGACATGGGAGCATGAAGATGTTATGCGGGCAGAGTACCCGCATCTTTTTGAAAATTTTGAAAATCTTGCAGATGCAGTGTAAAGTTGCATTGAGGACAATGCAAAAATAAGGGGAGGGGATTGTAATGTCCCCAAGGCCGAGCCCTGTTGTAAATTATGTCTATGAACTATAGAGCTTTCATTATGAATTATAATTATGTTTTATAGGCTGGTGAGCCAAGTTTATATAAGCTGGTGGGATTATGTGTTATTAGGCCAGAGAGCCTAAGTGTTAAGGCCAGGAGCCTGCTTTTGTATATGTAATTATGCAAAACATTAATAAAAAATATAAACACCGCTACGTGCAGACCGACCACGCTGAATGAGTGATGGGAGACTAAGCTTCCACAGATTGGGTAAGGGATTGGGGGCTGGAAGGTTGGAAAGAGAGGCTAAGTGTTGAGCCTAGGGGCTTAAGTCCTTGGGAATAATATTTTAATATTATTCCAAAAGCCATGTGAAATATATGTTTTGTTCTAAGTTCCTGGAGATGAACGCATGTTGATGGAGTGCATGCAGCTTCATGGGTGACATGTGTTGACCCAGGCACATGCAATTAAAAAAATGCAGAAGTCAGCCGTGAGGGGGGGGGGGTGTGGTTCGACCATTCCATCATCCTCCGCCTGAGTTCACCGTGATGCCCATCTAAACCCGTTTTGCCTCTGCGTTTTCATTTTCTTACCCGCGCAACGTGAAGGAAAACCTCATGGGAAAATTGTTTTCTCTTGCATTTTTCCATTCTCCACCTGAGTCGCTTTTCCATTCCCCATCCTTCGTGAATTTTGTTTAGCTCTGTGATCGACCTCTGCGTTGATTCCTTGTCATGCACCCTGAAACTAGTGGAAAACTTGTGGACTGAGCCGTGTCTCCTATGAAGTCCGAGCACCCTATAAATGTCTGAACCGTGCTGTGTCTTAGTGTGGACTGTTGCCATTTTTGGATGTCCATACCCAAATTCTTGTTGTTGTTGTCATCGTGAGTTAACCGAATTGCTATTTTTGTTGTGGTTATCCTCACCATGCGAGAATTGAGTTGGAAGGGGCTGAAGAACCAGGTTTTAAGGCCCTTAGTTGAAGAGGTGGTCTGTGAGGCCTATGAGAAGCTATTTCCAGGTGAAGGAGTATGCTAGGAAGTGGTATTCTTCCAGAGAGAGTCCAGCACCAACTACGGAGCTCTAAGACTTCCTGATCCAGCCTGTTGCTGAGACCCAGAGAGGGAGGTGAAGCACTGATGGACTATGCTTGTGAAGGTGTATACTCCCAGGCGGAACAAGCATGTAGGGAATGAGAGTCTGTGAGTAGTGGGCGTAAGAAGGCTTCCTGGGAAGAATCCTTCCGGTTATTCTGTGCAGTTTTCCCTATAACCTCAGCCTAGACTAGGATTCCTTGCCTTGGGTGGAGCTTAGTCCCAACTCGAGGGTGACCCACTACTGAACATGATGAGTAGCGTGGTCTAAGGCTAGGAGATTCGTGGAAGGCCTGCACGTGATTGGTGGAATTACCACGGTTTCAAAGATAAGTATCAGTTTATGCTTAATATTATGTTTTGCATGCATGCAATGCTTATATGTATCATGTATTTTGTTGTGCATATGAATTATTGTTAATGCCAGGGATTATTTATGTTAGCAGTAATCTTGTGCTTACTCTGAGTTAAATGTGTTTAATATGACTTAAATGCATGTTATTAATTAAGTATGAGAATGATGTTGTTCTGCACAATAGCGTTTGCCCGACCAGTGAGATGACGACCCAGGTACGTTACAACTACCATTCAAAATAAGTTATGGATTATGTCTCTTCAATCAAACGACCACATTACAATGGAAACTTTTTCAAAGGAATTATTAACTTTTCGAATTTAACTTTAAAGGAATATTATAATTATATAATACAAATATAAAATTATTTGTAGATATGAAAGAGGATGTCATATATTTATATTTGGAGGTTCACAATCTCTACTATTCCAGATAAAGCTACATTATTATTAGTACTAAATATTTCTATTTAAATAATTATATATTTTAAATATTACAATTAAATAAAATTTAATTTTAAATATTTAAATAATTATTTATTTTAAATATTACAATTACATAAATTTAATTTTAAATTAAATTTATTAGTAAAATAATATACATTTATAATAAAAAAAATATGTTAAAATGAATATATATAATCATCATTTATTACTATTTGAAATAAGTATTTTATGAAATTAATTCTTTTCATTCAAATAACCAAATATATGAAGGATTATGTCACAAGGTCTATAGTCATTATTTCTTACTATTGAAATAAGTATTTGTTGAGATTAATTATTTTCATTGAAATAATCAAATATATGGAGGATGTCAAGGTATATAGGCATCATGTCTTACTATTAAATAAGTATTTGTTGAAATTAATTATTTTCATTGAAATAACCAAATATATGAAAGAAGAGGTTAAGGCATATAGTCATCATTTATTATTATTTTTCAAATATGAGCTGACATTAATTCTTTACATTAAAATAACCAAATATTTGTAAGCTTAAATAACTTAAACATAAAATTATAACTTTTTCAAGATATTAATTAATTCTTAATTTATTGCATAGGGATATTAATAATTAAATAAGTTAAATATTAAAAATTCTAAGATAATATTGATTTATTTGAAAGTCTAATAACTTCAACTTCTTAAGTTTGGTGTATTTGTATCTAATTAATAAATAATTTAATGTTAGAATATTTAAACATTTAAGAGTTTTGGTTTAATGTGTTTTTAAATAAAAGTGTGTTTTTTAGTATGCATTTGTATTTAAATGTAATTAGACACTCATGATATGTTCTAGATATAAAATGTTTCAATATCTCATGTTCTCCTATATACAAATGGCTATGTTGATCCATGACTTAGCACTCAATTGGATCATGATCTCTATTTAAATAGAAAGGGTCATTTGCTAGAGATAGATTGTGAGAAACTCCCTTGCAAAATATTTTTCTTTTGTATTAATATATTTCCTCAAGTGGCCACATTGATTGGGGGCATGGACTATTTCTTTTTTTCGAGGGTTTCAACCATGTAATACATGGGTGTACTGATATTTGATGTATATTTGTGAGAGGTTTCTTAAAGTGTTCATCATGTGTGGAAATGCCCTATTTTGTCGAACATGATATCAGAGATACGCTTGAAGCCCTGCTCCCTTCGTTGATTGAGATCCTGTGTCCCCACATGTAGTAAAATATTTCTAGGTTCTATTATTTATGTGCATTTATGGGCTAAGAAGATTGTTGCATTACATCCATAGCATTTCTTTCAGGTTTATATTTTTCCAAGATACGATCTTTTATGTCAGATCCAAAGGTATAAAGTTTGATTACACCCATTAATTATTTTTTTGCAACATTAGCATTTTGTTTTTTTCATTTATAGCTCCATTTTGCTACTCATTTTGGTTTGTGTATGTTTTTTTTCCATGCACTATGTGCGGTCTTGGCAAATCAAACATAGAGTGGAAAGTTTTTTTTCTTTCTATTTGCTCTTTACTTTGCAATTTACTCGATCTCAACAAATTAGAAATAGAAAAAAGACTTACATTTTCTAGGAAAACTAAGCATGATCTAACCTCATTATTGTAAAGTTTCAAAATTTGTCTTTTCAAATTTTTTGCTTTTCGTTTTGTGTGGTCATGTTGTAGTTTTTCGCGTAGGAAAAGGAAAATGGATTTTGGGGTAAGTTTGCACTTTGAGAAAAATAGTTAAAAAACTAGAGAAAAAAAAAAAGACCCCTCCTCTTTCCTAACATTTGCTATATATTTAATATCATTTGGTTGAAAGTGCTATTTTTTTTAAGTTACTTTTTGAAAAAGTTCATGCAAACTTGAGTTATCTCATAACTTTATTGTAAAATGCATTTCACTTAGTGAATCACTATAAAGTTACTTTAATATTCTGTTTTTTTAAGTTATTTTTTTTCATGTAACTTTAATTTTTAAAGTAATTTTATTGTAAAAGTGATTCTCACTCATTCTATAAAATTGAGTCACTTCATAGATAATTTATTTGTAAAAGAGAACTTATAGGAAAAGTTAGAGAATGAAGGTATTTTTTTAAACAATATTATTATGCATTCATCACCACATGGAACAACTTCTACTTGTTATGTGACTCTTTTATTACCTTTTATACATTTTTCTAAAAGGGCATAACTTTCACATCTGAAATCCATTTTTCTATTTCATTTATTTTTATCTATCTATTTTTTGGAGAGATTTTCATTAAGACATTCAATTTAAGTTTTTAAATCCATATTAGAATATTTTAATATGACTACTCTAAGTAATCTTTTTCTTACCAATACCAACTACTTGTCATGGAAATCCCATATGGAAAATATATTATGAAATAAAGGACTATACCATATTAGCTTGGAAAAATAAAAGTAAAAACCCCACTGAAGTTGAAAAGAAATCCAATTGGGAGATTAAAAATGATGAAGCAAATGGATTACATGGAATGCTCATTTCTCTTGATTTGCAGTTTCACCTTCAAGGAATTAATGGCCCAGATGAATCTTGGGATAAGATGGAAAATTTGTTTGGTAAACACAATGCGATTCGTGCCCACCTTGAAAATCATTTGATGTCTTTAAATCCTAATGATTTTCCTTGCATTGAATATTATTTATCTAAGTTCAAAACACTTAGACTTTTATTTCAATACTATAAAATAGATATGAAGGATGACCAATGTATATATGTTATTCTTGCTAAGCTTGGTAGTGAATATTTTTCTTTTGTATCTACCTTTTATTCCACTAGAAAATCTCTAGGGATTCATGCATAAAACCCTTTCTTCGGTACTTTTGTGATTCTCTAATTAGAGAGAAATATAAGCTCTTGCATATTGGAGTAATTGACACAGTAGGTAAATCTAACAAAACTTTCATAGACCAAAAAAAGGATAAATCCAAGTATCCAAAGAAGTAACATCATCACACCAAAAAGAAAAAGATGGGTCTCAAACTGTCTGAACTAGCTTCTACTCCCAATGGTGACAAAGGACCAAAATAAAAAAGTAAGAAGATTGACAGGAATTGCATTTTTTGTGGGAAAGATGGTCATCTAGATTCTAAAAGTTTAAAAAAGATGAAGGCCTTAAAGAAACAATGAAGAAACACAACATCATTCTTGATTTTTCTTCTTCTAACTCTTCTTCTCATGGACATGCACTTTCTACTTCTAGTTTTTCCTTCAATGCAACATCTACTTCTTGTCTTATTAATGATTGTAGAGCTTATTATCATATGGCTAGGGATAACACCATTTTTTCTTCTCTTAATGAATGTAAAACTCTTAAGAACCTATATCAGATCTACTGAATACAAAAGCACCACAACAGATACACAAGAACAATATGCAAAATCTTCTTTATTACTATCAAACCCTTAGGGTAGGGAAACACCATACAATGGATCCTATTATGGAAGTGATCCTCTCCCGGTCACTTGCCTCTTCGAGGGGGCATCCTCCTATTGAGCTATCACTCCAAATACAATACTTCTCTTCATCTCTCATTACATTGCTTGAATCCCTTTATATAGTGCTACCATCACCTAAGAACATTCTAAAGGAGGAATCTTCTAGAAGTAGAACCTTCTAAGAAGTCCTCTTACATTTATTATATCT
>ML785766.1:329743-356153 GCA_009831015.1 Picea engelmannii | reverse complement strand
GGGCCTTATTTAATAATATAGTGGACCTAGTCCACCTTACATTGAATGACCTCCACTATTATCACTATGGGCCCTCTGGGCCCCCCCACTACCTCTCTAACTACCTTACATTCCATCCCCCTTATGAAAGCATTGTCCTCAACTCTTGATGTACAACCATATACCAGGGTCCCATGGATAAGTGTGGACCATAATGCTGAAGAAGACTTAAGAACCAAGGTCCCATGTAGAAAGGAAATCCACCATGCTGAAGTATTCCAACCCCCATTATAAGCCCGGGTCCCATGTACAAGTGCTCATGTGAACTCCCCGTAGAATATTTTGGACTCTAATAACCAACTCCAAATTATTCTCCAAAGACTGACACCTATCATGTGGATCCAAATAAGAAGATCCATCCACATAGTGGAAAAGGGTTGTAGCAGAATCTGGAAGGAATAATACCACTGTAGAATATGAAGACTGAACGTTGGTAACTAGCTTCTGATGTGGGACATTGATATTCTCTACAGAAGGTGGAGTAGAGTCATCAAATAAAATATGAAAGTGGTTGTCATCCCAGAAATGACAACTATCCATATACCAATCATCACAATCTGCCTCAAAATCATACCAAGCATATATTTCTTGATTATATTCATCCCTAAGGCCCTGCATAAGAAATATCTCCTGCATGTTGTTCAATGAATCTTGAATACTACGAAAACTATCATTGAGACAATATGTGAGGCTATTTGTGAGGCTGTCTGTGAGGCCATGTACAAATGCATCCAATCTCTCATCCAATGTGTGAAACAATTGGTTTTTGAATGATTCAAGAATTTCTTTCAGGGTTTGAGAGGAAATAGCCATCTGAGCATCCTATGAACTCTTCGGTCCTACAGCTGTCACGAAAAAACCCCAAAAATAGACCCAATAAGTTTCGGCAGAAAATCGCGGTTTTTTCTGGAAAAACTCTAAAAAACTGTTGAAGTTAAAATGATCATAACTTCACTTCCCGGACTCCGTTTCGGCTGATTTTTTTTTTGAAATTGGGTGAAATTGTGAGAGGAACTCAGATCTGTAATTTTTTTGAGAAAATTCAGCCTCCAACTTCTACAGAAATAAAAACAAATCGCGTCGCCGTCCGCGGAAAAAACCCTGAAAAATTACAGATTTTAAAACTTCAATATCTTGACTTCCCGGACTCCGTTTCGGACAATTTTTTTTTTCAAATTGGGTGTTTTTCTGAGAGGAACCCAGATATACAACCCTTTTCTACAAATTTTTCACAGAAATATAGCTAAAACTTCAATAATTTCATGACCCTCTTTTTTCTGCTCCAAAAAACAAATCTGCAAAAATAAAAAATATTTGTCCACAATGTCTGCCCAAGGAAAGTTCTCTGATACCACTTGTTAAGAAACAAAGACTGAATACAAAAGTACCACAACAGATATAGAAGAACAATATAGAAAAACACCACTTTATTATATCAAACCCTTGAGGTAGGGCAACACCATTCAATGGATCCTATTATGGAAGATATCCTCTCCTGATCACTTGCCTCTTCGAGGGGGAAACCTCCTAATGAGCTTCAGCTCCAAATACAATACTTCTCTTCATCTCTAATTACATTTCTTGAATCTCTTTATATAGTGCTACCATCACGTAAGAACATTCTAGAGGAGGAATCTTCTAGAAGTAGAACCTTCTAGGAAGTCCTCTTACATTTATTATATCTAATTACCCATTTATTATATCTAACTACCATAGTGGGTCTTATTTAATAATATAGTGGACCTAGTCCACCTTACATTGAATGACCTCCACTATTATCACTATGGGCCCTCTGGGCCCCCCCACTACCTCTCTAGCTACCTTACAAAAACCAAATAAATATTTGTTGGTGATGATAAATCTCTTATTGTTGTAGGGTTTGGAACAATGCAATTAAATGAAGGTCAATTTAATGAGGTATTATGTGTTCAAGACTCTCCTACAAATTTCTACCATTATATCAAATCACTCATTCAGGTGATGATAAAACAATAGAGTTTTCACCTCACCAAGTTGTAATCAAGGATTTAAAATATCATAAGCATGTCCTAGAGACTAGAATTGTCAATGATATTACCAAGGGACAACTTTGGGTCATCATATTTTCCATCATTTTTTATTACTCATAGCAATAACTTGAGAAAACTTTGGCATGAGCAGTTTGGTCATCTAAACTATCACTAAATGTAGAAACTATGCAATCAAAATATAATGGTTGGTTTTCCTCTCATTTCTTAAAAAGATGGTTTTTGTGTTGGATATGGTCTTGACAATCATCATAGGGACGCTTTTGAAAAATGTGCCTATTAGCACGCCCTATCCCTCGATGGTACTAATCTACGTCATGCGAAAAGATGAACCAATTTCGAGCATGGTAGAAATCATTTGATTATTAGTAATTGATGTATACCATTAAAAAATGTGAGGGGACCCACCAATGATGAAGATGGAGTCCAAGGTACCTAGTACTATCTAGCGAGTGTGAATAGAGGTTATGATGTGGAACACTCATAGAATCAATAGACTGGGAGTCAATGAGGAAAACCCATTGCCGATCACGAGGATGCCTTCCAATGATGACTACAAGCTCCAAGGTATTAGCTGGTTTCTAGATCCCTAGCCTAGATAATGTGTTGAAGTCAATAGGAAGAGATTCGTCGAAGGAGGGACTTGATATATCCCCCACCAATCGACATGAATCATACACCAAGATATGATGTGAAGAGAGAGTCTCACAAAGTACAACTCACACAAGGATGGATGACTCGAAAAGTCAACAAAATAACATATGGCCAACTCAGGCTTAAACTTCCCTTGAACATATAGCATGACACAATGGTGAATTGGCAGCAAGACACAAGAGTTGGATGAATATAGTGCAACAATGCAGAGGCATTGAAACACTCTCCATGATGACTGGAAGAGTAACTAGTTGAAGGCATATCTCTAACTCATATTATTGGGATGGATCCTAGAAAGATAAAACCCAACCAAATTATGATGACTCAAACAAGTCTCATGTTCAATGGTGACTTGAATGACACTGCCATGTTGAGAATAGACCAATGGTGGAAAACCCCCACTCTTTTTTTTTCCTTTTTATGTATTTTTCGTCTTCTTCATGGTTTAACAAGCATGAAAGGATGACACAAGTATGCTCGATATCCTTCATGGTTTAACAATCATGAAAGGATGACACAAGTATGATCAGTCTCCTTCATGGTTTAACAAACACGAAAGAGTTAACCAACTAAGATCGATGTTATTTTTTCATAAATTTAGTCCCCCAAGCTCGAAAAAGTATAAAACAATACAAGGGAGAACTCTTCTAGCCCAGGTGGACTTGAGTATTCATTTTTCATAAGTATTCCATCCAGCTCATAAAAGGGTTAAAATTATATCGAATAGATGTCCTTTCAAAACCATTTAACGAGTGTGAAAGAAAACAATTTCACTCGACAATATTTTCATGTTTAGAGAGTCTGAAAAGAACTTAAATGAGACTCGTGAGTGTCTTTTTCATGTCTTTTTATGATTCCAAAAAAGAGATAAAGTATACTCGTTGGGAGAGAACGAGTGGCTTAACAACATGCTCCTATGTCCCAAGTGCATGGAACCAACCTAAGAAATGAGGAATGCAAATGGTACTGGAAATTGAGATCCAATCTTAGCAAATGTTCTCTCCTTGGGTAGGTGGATGCAAAATGGAGGTCAAATAATGAAAGAGGCAGATGGTCAAGGCTACTGCATAGTGGTAATAGGGATATGGGAAAACAACAACACAAAGGTGGGAGGCATGACGCAAGAAACAAATGCATAGGCGACCATTAAGAAACATAAAAATGTTTTCAAGAACCCTCATGGGATAAGGCCAGAATAAATATGGAAAGAGAAGAATGAGGCTCAATATGTGATTCATGGAAAGGCTAAAATAGGAAAATCGCAAAATGGGCACCGGATGACATTCTGGGTGCTAACTAGGGAGCCTATGAAGGGTAGGCACTACCAAACTAGTTAGAACATGGAAAATGAGTGGCTAAGGTCACAATTGATTGGATTTGAACCTAAGGATTAATGCTAGTAGTATGTACGATTAATAATGCAAAGCGGAAAATATAGGGAAAATTCTATCCTTGTATGTCAGGTGAGAAACACGTACCTCAAGTTCATGGGATGTCGCCATCATCGTAAAAAATCATTAGAATCCTATTAAGACGTGTAAACTAGATCCCAAGGTCAAAACGCATAGTGAAATCTCAAAAAAGAAAATATTTTTGGATGTTTTGGATATAAGAAAGGAAAAACAAAAGCACTCACACCACACACCTATGTACAAGGCACTACGCATTATGATGTTTTACACAAAGTAAATCCCCTTTCTAGGCTTGGCCCAAGGATATTTTTCATAATCAGTGAACTCATGAGTTGTTTTCGACATCATATGTCTCACCATGTCAGGGCCATGCCACATAGGAATGAATCTCTGTGGCCGAAGATAATCATCATGAGTGGTTTCGTGAGCTACGATGGCTCCTTGATGGGACCCATTAAGACATAAAGGAGGTTCGAAACACAAATCTTCGGAGGAAGGGAAGGCAAAGAACTTAGTGGAAAGTTATGAAAAGAAAATGGAGGCCGAAAAGGATCAAGACTGGGAGGTTTATTGGATGCCCCAATAGATTCCCCCAGCCTCGGATCGAGACTCATCATGTTAACTCTCATTTATTTTAAATTAGGACAAGACGATTGATGCATCACCTCATCCTTTGGATTTTCTATGGAAGCCATGACTTCCAAGATGGCCTTGTTTGAAGGCAACTTAGAATCTAGGATGTCATCTAAACTTAGAGAGTCAACAACATGTTCAGGAGGAGTAGGTTGATCACACTCCATATGAGGATGGAGGTGTTGAATAGTATTAGTGGAATCTGATGGGATTTTCAGATCGACAATCTCGACTGTGGTGAGAGGCATGGAAGCTCCATACAAATAAACATTCTCAGGGAGAGGTACCACCCAAGGATCAAAAGACCCGAGGGATCCACTTTTAGATGATGAAATCATGTTGATGGGAGCGATGGTTACAGTGGGATAATGTGGGGGAAGAGAGAAAATACCCATAATTTAAGGATCTTTGAACATCCTTGCATCAATGTTCATAGTAGGTTTCACAATATCACCGACAAATGGTACATTAGACGCTGCATTGGATCCAAGGTCTGGGGTGAAAAATGCAAGTTGATCGATCATAACAATGTTCCCTTGATGAGAAAAAAATAAGACCCTAAAGACTAAGGATAAAAATCCACTCATATCATAGAACCAAGTGTGCCCAACTAACTGATTGTACTTAGTGGTGCATCGACGACCTCTATGACAATGGAGATAGACTTTCCACCTAACTCAATGAGTAAGGCAATGATAATTCCATATGGTTGGAACATATATCCATCGAAGGATTTTAAAAGTGTAGCAGACGTATCAAGATTGGGAGAGCCAAGGGCTTCCCAACAAGAAATTGACATGATGCAAGTTGAGGCTCCTTCATCCACCACTTCTCGGTAGATGTTTCTACCTAACGTTTGCACTATGATTTAAAAATCAACCCGATGGGAGAGCCGATGATTAACTTGGGTAGTTTCAAAGGTAATTAATCTTGAATCCAAGGGATCAACCCAACCTATGGCCGATAGCAAGGCTTTCCATTGAGTGGGGAAGCTTGGGAGAACTTTAAGCGTCGACACGACACAAGGTGCATGGGATAAAACTTCCACAATATTGTAGTTGTGGGAATCTCTTGTGTTTGGGTTATGTGTTGTACGTCGAAGAACGCCCTTTTGGGGGAGAAGCGCTGCATCAAGGAGTGACTTCTCTATTTGAAGAGGGCCATCAGTCTAGGATGAAGATGCTACTTCGGAGGAAGCATTAGAAGGCTCAATAATGTCATAGTTTTTGGCTCATGTATGCAAGTTGACCGTGTGGTCACACATATAGCTAGGAGCATTCGATGGAGGGGAATGATTTAAAGGAACCATGTTTTGAGGTTGAGGGGGGAAAGGATGAGTTAAGATAGTATGCTACTAAGGATTTCATTGTGGCAATAGGAATCTGTGGAGCGCATCCTTCTGTGGGAACTGATAGGTAGGGTGGTCATCTCCACAAATCATGCAGGGAAAATGACTCTTCCACTTTTCTATAGTGCCTCCCTCTTGGGAAGTTTGGGTAGTGGAATTCCCTTGCTCATTAACGTAATTTTTCTTCTTATTTCTCTTTTTCTTGCCTCCAGGTTGCTGAGGATTATTCAATTTCATGGAATGCATTGAATTCACCTTGTAGGTTTAAGTAGGGACCGCAATAGTTCGAGCACTATTGGCAGCAATTGACAGTTTTGATTGAATAGAAAATTGTCCTAGTTGATCAACTAGCTGGTTGATGGGTGCCTGGGAGCTATAACAGACCACACCATTGGCGTGGGGTCCTAGGTGAGGTTGAAAAGGATCAGTTGATGGGAAAGGAGAATTTGGAATGATATCATACAAAGTACCCGACTGAGAATAAATCAAATCCATGTGTTGGGCACACAAAATAGCTTTCTCCTCATTGGTCGCCCGAGCCATAGCTACATCCTGGGAAATGGGTGGTACGAGGGACTTGGTGAACCACTCCATTAGGATCTTGTCCGGAATATGAGTCTTAATCATTCTACGCCTCTAATGCCACTCATGTAAATGATCATAAATATGGGTGGAATTGCTTTGATGTGAAGAATTCAAGAGCTCTGTTCCTATCTCATACCGAATACGCAATTGGTAATGGGTTAAAAATATCATTTCCAAGTCATTGAAGCTTCTAAAAAAACTTCCTTTTAGTTCAATATACCATTTGGTAGACTTAGGTCAGGGATCTCTAGAAAATATGTGATCTCACACTATCATCCATTAAATAATTGGATGATAAACATAAATGGTATGTCATGATGTGTGTGGAGGGGCCTTCTCCCAACTTACCAGGAAACTTCAGAATTTATGATGGGAGTTTTGATGGCATCATTGGCCATAAGGGGTCATGGGAATTAGGTTCATTCATCAACAATGACAAATCGAGTAAGTTAAGTGTTGCAAGAAATGGCAATGGTGCGAATGAGGACTGGGAGGGAGGTGAAGTCTCTGTTGTCCCAGATAGACCTTGTAGTCCCCCTATATTGGTGCTTCTAGAAGTTTTGGAAATGGTTGGAGAGTGAGTTCCCCTAAGGATAGTGGCACTGGCAGGAGAATTACTACTCATGCCACCAAAAAAGATCCTAGGGGGTAAAATGGACCCTCCAATAAAAGGGTTCCTAGTGCTAGTCTTGGGGAAGAAACCTTCAGGACTAGATGTATGGACAAAGAGAAGACTCCAATTTCCCCTGAGAGATGTGCTCCCAGGGAAAGGTGTGTTGACTCATGGAAAAGGAAAACCTATAGAATTACTGTTTCCTCTAGGTAAACTAGGGAAAACCCCCAAAACACTAGGCATACTCCATCTAAAAGGTACATCTGCACATGATGTTGCCAAGCCACTCATTGGATTGGTGAAGGTTGAAGGAGTTCCAATTCCCATGCTGAAACTGAAGCTCGACCCCCCACTGGAAAATAATCTATAAGTGGGAATGGATATAGAAGGAATGGGCGTAGGGACACTAGGTATACTAAAGTATGGAGGTGACACAATAGTTGACGTACCCTGGATCAAGGAACCAAACTGAAATGGTATGGATAGTGTAGGTCTAATGGGGATAAGGTGTGGCATTGAGGACACGATTGAGATTCCCCCGGATGAGTTTCCCCCAATCCCACTTGAGGATGGACTTACGGGCTCACCTACACTAGACAAAGCACAGGGTCCAAAAATGGTAGGAGAATGAATGAATAATGAAAAAGGCTCACTAAAAAATTCCCTCACTTGGACCAATAAAGGGGTGTTTGGTTCATTTAATGGTGGGTTGAAGTTGGGTGGAGGACGTTCATCGACCACTTCTACCTCAACTAAATCGGCTTCATCAAACTAGAAGTAGGAACTTTCAAAGTCTTTGTCAAGGATATGGAGTCTCTTTGGAGGAGGTTCCACCTCTGTAATAGGATCTAGTCCTCGTAATCGATGGGATTGGTGTAGTATTTCAGCCATGGTGAAAATTATATGTAATTAACAAACAACAATCAACCTATGGACAACCTAGACTTGGAATCAAAGAGAACACCCCTAATCAAATCTAGGAAACTACAAGCAAACCAATTGGCTCAGGGGCCTTCCTAAAGCCAAGTCGGTGGGGAAGATGAAATCCCCACAAGATTTACTAGTGAAGGTCTGAGGAGTAGTTATGATGATCAACACGAAACAACCCTAACTGGGGAAAGTACCCTTATTAAGGTGGGAACCCTCTGGGGGAAATGGGGTCTTGAATGAACATCTGCACCAGGTACTACAGGAACGTCCCACCTGCAATCACCTATGTGGATCCATAGGAAAATCCACTAAGGTTACCACTTAAACATTGATGGACGGGCGAACAGTTGTAAGTCCGATCGCATGTGAGGGAAGGGTAGCTTATTTTGAATCTCTAAAAGTGTGACCCAACATAACCCCTATATGCGTAATGATCCAAACGATATCACAAACACCAAAAAAAATAGAGAGGGGTAATCTCCCTACTTGCCTCGATGTGACCTTGTGCTTGACTCCTGTGTTAGAGGAGCTTCCCGACACATTGGTTGCAAGAATGGATTTATACCCTCTTTAATGACTTCTAGGTTGAGTTTAATGGACTTGTAGAGTTTACTCTCCAATACCAATCCAAGGCCCTAAACCTATCTAATGTTGGTTTTCTATCAAAGAAAACATCTAATAAATTTTAAATTAAGCGCCTATTTTTATGGGTTGTTTCTTAGGTGTAGGTAATGGATGAAACTTTGTATCATGTGAGGACTCTTAACCCAACCAAACAATGCAAATAGGCAAGTGCAAAATATTTCAATTTGATGAAAGCTAGCTATGGGAGGGATAGAGAGTTTTCCCTTTTTCTTTCTAATACTCAAAGCAATCCTCAAACAAACTGATCATCCAATAAGACACAAAATATATAAGGGAAACAAGTTATTCTATGACACTCACAACACTAATGATTCAAAATCAAATTAAGCATGTAAGGGATTTTTTTAATTTTTTTTCCAATTTGCAATATAGGGAAATCTTGACCTCAAGAAGAAAGACCACTGCAAAAACGAACAAAACAAAAACCAAAAACCAAAAATCTTGTAGGATATCAAGAAGAAGGCTAGATCAACCTCTTCTAATGTCACTACAATGATCACACTCAAAAACTTTCCTAGGAGGGGAGATCTAGTGATACACAAAGGTCATATGAAATTAAACATACAACCAATGGCATAAAATCCTAGATCTCTTCAAACCTATTGAACTATGAGTTCAACTCTTGAGACTTGAGATCTAAAAGTGGAAAGTTCATACAATAAAAAGAATACTATCCAGACAAATAAAATCCTTTCACACCAATCTACTCAACACCAACCTTGAAAATGATCAATGTGACAAGCCAATTTCTGCAACAAGGGTACCAAGACACTCAGAAAGGATTTTTCAAAGCTCTGCAACCTCAAAGGAGGTCTCTGCAACATACCCAACCACCAACAGGCCGGGTAATTACACCCCTGCATCTTTGTTGCACTACTTTGATATGTGACAGCTCCAGCCTTAACTACTAGTTGTGCCACACAGACATACTTGTGGAAAAACATATACATCCATATAAACATAGAATGACTATTCTATATATAACATAATAATGTGGAAATAAAAGTAAGCCTACACATGCAACATATACAACATACACATGCAATACTCATCAATTTCAACATATGTATCATTACACAGCATGTAAATGAACATAAAAGTGGTACTTATATTTTATTAGAAAACCACCAATTGCGTGCAGACCTTCCATGAACCTCCCAGCCTTAGACCACACTACTCATCATGCTCAGCAGTCGGTCACCTCCGAGCTGGGACTAAGCTCCACCCAGGGCAAGGGAATCCTAGACTAGGTTGAGGTTACAGGAAAACTACACAGAGCAACCAGAAGGATTCTCTCCAGCAACCTTCTTACGCCCACTACTCACATACTCTCTCATTCCCCACATGCCTGTTCCACCCGGGAGTATACACCTTCACTGTCACACAGTCCATCGACTGCTTCACCTCCCTCTCTGGGTCTCGGAAACAAGCCAGATCAAGAATTCTCAAAGCGTCGTAGCTAGTGATAGACTCTCTCTGGGAGAAAACCACTTGCCAGCAAAATCTCTCATCTGGAGAGAGCTGGTCATAGGCCTGACAACCTGCCTCTTCTACCACAGGCCTAACAACCCACTTCTTCAACCAGTTTCAACTCAATTCCCACAAGGTGAGGAAAACAACCACTGGTCAATACAACTCAGGAAAATAGAAGGTAGCAAGCCACACTCTGTCTAGGAACTGTGTGGCCACAACAACCCACAGTTATGACACCACACAACTCAGACAAATACAGGATACTTGGATTTCCCCAGAGACACGGATCGGTCCATCGATTTTCCCACGGGTTTCAGGGTGCGTAACCAGGAAACAATGTAGAGGTCGATCATCTCAGTTTTGAGTTCAGACTGTGGATGGGAGAATGGACAAAGCCCCAACACGATTTGACTCATGGGTTACTAGTTCCAGAGATCTGTGATTGATGCCCCTGGTTCATGGTTAGACAGTGGATGGAGAACCACAAGTGAACCCCCTAATAGTATTGGCTTTCCCAACTAGAACTGCATGTGCCCAGGTTGACACCTATCTTCTTGCAGCCGCATGCACTCCACTTAGCATACATTCATTTTCCAGTAACTTAGGACAACAATTGGTCAATTGACCACCTTAGCCTTTTAGGAAATAATAATAAATTATTTTCCCCTTTAGAGGTAAGCCCCCTAGATTAGCCCCTATACCTAAACACTTAGCCTCCTCCCTTACCCAACCTTGTGGAATCTTAGTCCCCCATCACTCTTTCTTTGTGTTCGTTCTACACGCAAAGATGTTTATATTTTATTAATGATTTTACATAATTACATATACAAAACAGGCTCCTGGCCTTAGCATCCTAGGCTATCTGGCCTAATCATCACATAAACCTCCTAGATTATTATAACACTCGACTCACCAACCTACAAAACATGTTTACAATTCATAAATACAACTGGGGCATGTCCTTGGGGTATTACAATCCCATCCCATTATTTTTACACTGTCCTCAGTGCAACTCTTTACACAACATCGGAAAGATTTCCAAAATCTTCAAAAAGATGTGGGTATTCTTCCCACATAGAATCCTCATGCTCCCATGTTGCATCCTCAGGACCGTACCAGGTCCACTAGACCTTTACAAGCCCTATGGCTCAATTTAGGAGTTGTTTTCTCTTCCGGTCCAATATGCGCACTAGATGCACTTGCAAGATGCCTTCTTGCTCTACCTGAATCACATTCCAATCAATAACATGATTAACATCGGGTATATATTTCTTAATCAATGAAACATGAAACACATTATGTACAATCATGGATGCAGGTAATGCAAGCATATATGCAATGTATATATATATATGTATATACGAGCAATTCTAATAACATTATAACCTGTATACAAGATACACAACATACAATAAATAGAGAATTGATAACCAACGGTCTCTCCTTCTCCACATGCCTGTCCCAACCCAGGAGTGTACACCTTCACTGTCACACAGTTCATCGGTTGCTACACCTCCCTTTCCTTGGGTTTCAGCAATAGGTCGACTCAGGAAGTCTCAGATCACTGTGGCTCCTGGAGTTCCAACTTCCCTCAAAGGTCTCCAAGTACCCTCCAGGCCTCATACCGAGGAACCTATCCCCACACTTGTCCCTCCAGGGCTCCAGACTTCTCCAAGGCAACCCAAAGAGAAGTGTACACACACTTAGATCCACTGGGGATCTAGAGGGTAAGATCTGTTGTCTCCAATTAGCATCTTCCCCGAGCTACTCTTTGTAGTCAGCATTCCAACTTTAATCAACATCATCTCATCTGCATCACCCACATGCATTTATCATGAGAAACTGTAAAGGAATTCATTTTAGGAACTCCAACTAGTTCAAAAGGGAATTCAACTTTTTCCCCAAAACATGAAATTCTATTTCATAATTCATCTTGGTTGTTGCCATATTATGAATGCATCCATCCTTGTGGTTTTCCACAGACACCAAACTTCATACCATTTTTCCTGTAATGCTTCGTCTTGCATACAACCAACAAATTGTCAGTATTTGTTGTACATCATATTTAATTGCAATATGTACAAAATCTTATGCAGTGATCTTAGAATTTCCTGCACCTAGCAATTCAGTCACAATTACTCAACAATTTAATAAACTAGAACGATTCGTCATTCTATGCATATGCATGTTCACAGTAATATCTGTAAGTTCATTACTTCTTTTTCTAAACAAGAAAATTTCTTGTAGTCAATGCTCATGTGACTACTTGACTTGCAACTTTCCTGTTGCAATGTCTAACAACTCCTAAAATGTCCTCAACTTCATGAGTTCACAACATTTCAGCTGTTAGTAAAAATTATTTCCCTACAACAATATATATGCATGTATTTGCAATACTCATTCAACTATTTATTTTACTATACAATTCTATCACTTACTATGCATGAGTGCAATTCTCAATGCATACTTATTCAATGCACCTTGCATTGAATTACATAATGCTCTTCATCTCAGTCATGTATCTCACCATCCATAAGTTGGAATTCTGGCCAATGTGTTGACACATTCTCCACACACTTCCTATTGTCTTCCCAATTAATTGGATGCCTTCCTTTTCGACCCAAACACTACACTAAGAATACAATTATGTGGTATTCATTAGTGTTAGCAAAAAGGTTGCAGTCCAAGTTTTATTTGAAGGTAGGAATCTTTTAGTACCCGTGTGGATCATAACCTTTCCATATCCATACCTTTCCATATCCAACCATGTCCTAGTCTCATACATGACTAGCTTACTGACATTCATTCCTATAACAAGTTCTTATCTTTTAGTTCTTTGGTTATTACCCCATAACCAAATTAACATGACATTCTACTATGTCACTATGTGCATTCAGAAGATAAAAAGATTTGAATTAATACGGGCCTCCAGCCTTTACCACATCCAATGGTATGCATTCAATAATATAATCACGTGATTTTATAACATAACTCTAGCTGAGAAAATTCTTACCTAAATTTCCTTTCAACAATTATGAAAAAAGAGTAATAAAAACTGATACCTGCATGACTTCCATTAATAAATTTTATGTTACCTGTATGGTTGATAGCAGTAGAAGATTTCATGCTTCTTTTATCAAACTTATAACCAACAATTTATCTCTTTGTTGCTTCCCTCCTTATGCAACAACATCACCAACAACACTTGCAAACATGCAAGCATTCTTTCCTCTAGATGACCCAACAAGCCGTAACATACTTGCTGCCACAGAAATTGCAACTTCTTTCTCCCTATAAAACTTTTCCTTGTTGAGCCCAGAAGTCTACAATTATTCCTGGATTCCTGGATCTTCTTGTGCTCCTGATGTAGCCCCCCCTTCCTCCTGGGCTTCTATGACCTTCCGGTCTAGGATATTTCCAAATGCTAAGTCAGATTGACTCTTCAAGCCTTTGCTAGACCCCTATTAATCTTACATAGGTCCCCTTTCCTTTTGTGTGTAGGTCCTTTCAGGCCCGTGGGCTATTCCTGTGCACTTCCAAAACTCCAAGTTTTAGGCGCTAGCCCCTTTTCAGTATCCCTTTCCTTCATATGAACCTGGGCTATGAAGTCATGGAAAACTATGTTTGCGGGCGTGGGAAAGAGTGGTTTTAGGCCAACCTGCTTTTCGCCCCACAATTCACCTCCAACTGCCACACATCACTTTGTTAAAAACATGGTATAAATTGAGGCCCACTCTCATATTTTTAACATCCGAGCAAGTTATGTCCCCGCAATACATCTCGTCTCTCGATCTCCAATCCCTTGGCGATGATCCGTGATCAATGACTGCTATCTATCTCCCCTTTTCTACTTTCTTTCCTCCTCCCGCACATGATCCCAGATCTACACGATCTGTTGACACGTAGATCCCTTCCAAATCAACGACTACGTTTGATTCTGTCTCTCCAACCCTTGGCAGTTTCAACTCTCAACTATCTTTATTCCTCGTATGACAATATTCTAGAGTGGAATATCTAATGACACTTGTCCTCAACAATCGGACGGTTCTGATGAACTCCATCTCTCTAGCCTTCGGGAGTTCTCACGTCTCCACACACACAAATCTTTGAAGTGAATTTCCCTAGAGTGACATATCTTCTGCCATGCATCCTCTCCAAATCAACGGCCCTGATTCTCTTCGGGACTTTGGCTCTTTTCGACCAAGACCATATCAATGGTCCTTCAACCTCCTCCTCAATCAATGACCGATATCTCCTTCGGGACTTCGACGCTTTCACCCTCTTCTTTCCTCTGGAGTGCTCTGTACCCAGAGTTCCATATCTGGTGCCACACGTCCACTTTCAGATCAAGGACTGTCCAGCGGAGTGAGTCTTCATCCTCCACGTGTCTCCTCATAGATCAACGATCCACGTTCATTCCTTTGGATCAACAACCCTTAGATGTTTTGGGATTTGGTGCTTTGGGACATCCCGAAACACAACTTCACAAAAACCCCGTAGTACGATTCTCTGAAGTTCACGATCTAGTGACATCTATCCAACCCAGATCAACGACTCACAGCTCCTTCGGCTATTCGAGATTCAACAATTTCAAATCTCAAACTAAACTTTCGAAGAGATTCCTTTGTTCTGCTGGACGCTGATCTAATGGTCCAGACTCCTCCCCACAACCGATCTGATGGAGTTTTTCACTCCTCCTCCCGATCTTTTGACTTCTTCCACCTTGGAAGACTTTGTCAGTGTTCAAAGGCTTCGGCCTTTGACCTTTCTCCTGCGAGTCTGCCTCTTCGATCTCTTCTTCACTCTCATAAGCGTTATCTCTTCTTAGCTTTAGGAATTATAATGAGTCTGTCTCCCATGCACTCCTTGCATTATCTCTTCCGAGATTTTCGAATTACTCAGTCTCCTAAGGGTCTTGAACCTTTTGTTTCCTTTCAAAGGAAAACTTTGTGCCCTCCTGGCAACCTTCTTCTCAAAGAACACCTTGTTGATCGTTTTCTACAGAGTGTTCAATAGCTCTGTGAGTATCTTCCTCTGATACTCTTCTCCCTAAACTCGACGAAGAGTTCTCTCTGTGCACACTTGCACTCGCTCAATGCCTGCTTGGCAGAGCCCTACAGAGTTCTCAGTGACTCTATCTCTCTCTAAACTCAACACAGAGTTCTTCCTGTGCACTCCTTGCACTTCTGCTGATGAAGGTTCAATGATATCTCTCCTGAGATTCTCTGAGGTTAACTTACCTCTGTCAACACACTCCCTGCGAATGATGTGCACTCCTTGCACTCGAAAAATCAAAGAAGAGAAACAATTGAAACTTATTCAATACTTCACTAGTTTACGCATTCAAACCATGAACAACATATAAAACCATAGTAATGAACACAAATACATAAACACACTATATGCAGGATTTTTTTTTTTCTATTGTCTCTGTGAGTGTCTCCTAAATGCTTTGTGAAAATTTTATTTGTTTCTGACACTCATTGAACTCTACAAACACAAAATGCAGTCAACTGGAATTTGTCAGGCCATCAATCCTTAACAAATCCCACAACATTCATAAACCAATCTGATTTAAGAAAATGTTCATATTTCATTTTCTTTCCAAGATATTCTCTGCTCTGTAATCATTTTCGGGCACTAGCCCCTTTCTCTTAGTACCCAATCCATGTGATCATGGGCCATGACCAAGCGCTAGATCACTAGGTGCTTACTCATCCCTCTGGCTTCGAAAGTTTTCAAAGCACCACACAACAATATCTCGGAGCTTCGGATTACCAAACTCGCGAAGTAGGGTAGATCATCAGTCCACGTCTACCTAACATTCGACAACTGAAACTCACTATGGAACCTCAGGCATATGATTTTCGTAACTTTGAATCTTCGGGACTTCGTAGGATTTCACATCCGTGCATCCCAAACCATTAATCTCCGAACATTCCCAATCACCTTTGTTGACATCATTATGTCACATTACTTATGTTTTCCAATTGCGGGGGCATGCGGTAGCGGTTTGGAGTAACCCTCCTTTCCTCCCACAATTATTCTGATGTTGACATGTAACCCCTCGATGAAACCATGGTTTGGATTGTGGGACCGCCTTGGATAATTAAATTACGTGCAACTTGGGTCCCCACAATGCCTTATGGCCGTTGATCTTGATGTATCATGATCATTAACATTGTGGGTCCTTCGACCTTTAACCACGTTACGTAACCTCGGGCCCTACTAACCCTGCTCATACAGGATGCCACATAGCAGAATACTAGCGGCTGATATGTGGCCCATTCATATGGGTGACATGCATCACGTTCCAAATGGAATTTCAATCTTCCACGGGTTTAGAATCCACTTATACATGGCACACAACCCATGTGTCCATGTCAATCCAAGTGATGTCATCATGACTCACTACTTCAGCTCTTCAGGAGCTTTCTCCCTTCACTACTTTGTTTGACCTTTTAACATTGGCGCTATCCAACAATCGAGCTCTCCTCCCCAGATCTACGATGTAGATCCACTTCAGGGCTTCGAAAGTTTGTGCATCAACACATCTCTCTTATCCCGATCGTTGAAATACGAAATTACGATCTGTCGTGAGATCTAACAGCTCACAACCACTTGTGCATAGATCCAATGACCCGAACACCACAAGTGTTGTGATTTCCTTATCTATGGCCAAATACCACGCCTGTCACGATTTTATAATGCCGCTACACCTCCTGAGCTTCGTAACACATCCAAAGTAACCTCTTAGCACTCAAGGAACATTCTAAGGTTCGAAATCGGTTCCTCCAAACACAATTTCCACCTGAAACTTTGGGTCCAATGACCACTTATGAATCCCATCTAGGTTCAATGTTAAAGTCTTGGCTCTTAACTCAAATTTTGTCTATTTCGACAACAATTATTTCGAAACTTTTGCTTCATTTTCCACTAACATGGCCCATCCAGGCTCAGTGTTGAAAACCTTGGCCCTGATACCAATTTGTAACATCCCTAGCCATCAACAGGTCGGGTAATGCTAGCCCTTCAACTTTGTTGCACTACTATGATCTATGGCATCTCCAACCTTAACTACTGGCTATGCCACACATAGATACTTGCGAAAAAAAATACACATCCATATAAACATAGAATGACTATTCTATATATATATATATATATATATATATATATATATATATATATATATATATATATAACATAATAATGAATAAATAACAGTAAGCCTACACATGCAACATATACAAAATACACAGGCAATACCCATCAATTGCAACATATGTATCATTACACAGCATGTAAATGAACATAAAAGAGGTACTTATATTGATCTGTATTTTATGAGCAGAACAAAATGAATACAGATTATGAACAGGTGCTTATCACAAAATAACAGAGATACAGTAAAATTGGTTTTCTATTCAATAACGAAATAAGTTGAAACTGTAAAATGCAGCGGAAACAAGGTTGCTGGAATGGTGGCGGCTTATCTCTGAGAAGAGATGTGACAGCAGTGTGCATTTGGAAGAAGAGAATTACAATGAGGCTCTGAAGGCCTTTTTACAATAAGAAAGAATTCCAAAAACTCTAGACATCCAAAAACCTAACCCTAGGAGATGAAGCGCCAAAAGTCATGTGGGCCCCGTTTGGGTAAGTTAGTACAGCAACTTCCCAGGGTCATAACTTTTGCATACGATCTCAATTTTAGGCGTGTGATAGCTCGTTGGAAAGGTATTGTCGAGGAGATTCATTTTGGGGGATCAATTATTCTTTTAGCTATAATTGAGGAGATCTATCCTGAAAACCCTTCATTTAGGCCCTCAAAATGGCCCCGGAAGTTAAAACTACTAAAAATAGTAAATTACCAAAATTGTCAGAAAAATATTTTGAGCTAGTTGGAAAAGGTGGGTGGCCACCGATATCAATATGGATCATATATTTTATTAGAAGACCACCAACTGCGTGCAAACCTTCCATGAACCTCCCAGCCTTAGACCACGCTATTCATCACACTCAACAGTGGGTCACCCCCGAGGTGGGACTAAGCTCCACCCAGTGCAAGGGAATCCTATACTAGGTTGAGGTTATAGGAAAACTGCACAGAGAAACCAGAAGGATTCTTTCCAGGAGCCTTCTTACACCCACTACTCAGGGACTCTCATTCCCCACATGCATGTTACACCTGGGAGTATACACCTTCACTGCTACACAGTCCATCAGTTGCTTCACCTCCCTCTCTAGGTTTTGACAACAGGCTGAACCAAGAATTCTCAAAGCTCTGTAGCTGGTGTTGGACTCTCTCTGGGAGAAAACCACTTCCCAGCAAACTCTCTCACCTGGAGAGAGTTTCTCACATGCATGACAACCTTCCTCTTCTACCATGGGCTTGACAACCCGCTTCTTCAACCAGTTTCAACTCAATTCACGCAAGGTGAGGACAACAACCACTGGTCAATACAACTTAGGAAAATAGAAGGTAGCAAGCCCCACTCATTCCAGGAACTCTGTGGCCACAACGTCCCATAGTTATGACACCACACGACTAAGAAAAATACGGGATACTCGAAGCTCCCTGAAGACATGGATCAATCTGTTGTTTTTCCCATGGGTTTCAGGTGCATGACCAGGAAACAATGCAAAGGTCGATCATCCCATTTTTGGTTTCATACTACAGATGGAAAAATGGACAAAAACCCAACATGATTTGACTCACGGGTTACTGGTTCCAGAGATCCATGATGGATGCCCCCAGTTCACGGTTAGACAATGGATGGAGAATCGTAAGAGAACCCCCTAATAGTGTTGTCTTTCCCAGCTAGAACTGTATGCACCCAGGTCGACACTTTTCTTCCTGAAGTTGCATGCAATCCACTTAGCATACGTTCCTTTTACAGGAACTTAGGACAACACTTGGTCAATTGACCACCTTAGCCTTTTAGGAAATAATAATAAATTATTGTCCCCTTTAGAGGTAATCCCCCTAGTTTAGCCCCTATGCCCAAACACATAGCCTCCTCCCTTAACCAACCTTGTGGAAGATTATTCCCCCATCACTATTTCTTCTTGGTCGGTCTACACGAAGCAATGTTTATATTTTATTAATTATTTTGCATAATTACATATACAAAACAGGCTCCTGGCCTTATAATCCTAGTTTCTCTGGCCTAATCATCACATAAGCCTCATAGATTATTATAAAACTCATCTCACCAGCCTACAAAACATGTTTACAATTCATAAATACAACAGGGGCACGTCCTTGGGGTATTACAGTCTCAATCTAGATAGACTTGGGATAAACATTGCAAAAACACAGATTTGGGAAGGCCTCGCAAGACACAAGCGAGGCAACATGCGAGGGGGGCTCACTGGACACAAATGGTGTAATAGGTGAAGCCTGTCAAAATTTTGAATTTTTTGAGAGGGAAGGGAATGTTCCAAATATTCATATATGAACCGGACCTATCAAATCTATTGGTTTTGATCCTTAAAACCCTTAATGGAATACAACAAGACTCAAACCATAAAAATAGAGGCAAAGCAAGGCAGTCAAATTAAAAAAGAATTAATTCTCCCTAGTGGAGTCACCAATCTATTATGGAAAAAAAAATCACATGGACCTCACTGAATGGATCAGTAAGATGTCCCTAGGATAATATTATATATCCTAGACATGAGGGGGTATATTTCCTATGGACTCCAGATACATAAACAATAGGATCACATACAAAGGGTTGAGTCAATGGATTATCTTTTTCTGAAGGTTGTCCTTAGCATATCCTAGTTGTTGCAGTCTTGAAGTTCTAGTTCCAGCCTCTACAACCTGCTTCCTACACACTAAATACAACACAAAACCATTCTACTTACTTCCCAATGTTATAATCCTAGATCTAGCTTGAATCTAACCTAATCTATAATCTACAAGATCATATCTGAACATTTATACATCAATGACAAACATTCAAGGGGGAAAAAATGATCTATTCCTTAAAAACAAGAAATTACATCAAGATAACATACCTCAAGTGTTGATTTAGGATCCTTCAATCTCCTTTCTCCTTGCTTCCCCTTATATCTCCTTGGTCATTCTAGGCTCCAATGGCTTATGGCTGAATAATTCTCCAGTTTGGCAGCATAACCTTGCTATTGAATTCTTCCTCCTCTTGTACAAGGATTTCCTTTATTATATATCTCTTGGAGAAGGCTTAGGAAAGCCTTATAGATCTTCTAGAGGCCACTATAAACTCAAATGATGTGATTTCCTAGGATGTTACGAATATGATCCAACTCATCTCTCGCCCTTCACCTCGTAACTCCCATTTTCTAGAAGTTTGACAATGCCTCGGTTGTTCAACCACTGTTGTCTAGTGAGGCCTCACTTGTTGCATGCTATATGTCATGTGCGACCCTCCAAAAATGATCTGGAAAGGGTCAAACCTCAAGACAAATTTGCATTAAGGACTCTATCCACTAATGGATTCCTCTCTGTCCTATAGGGTGGAGATTAAGGCTATAGAAAAGAAGCAGTTATTCCTATGGAATTGATAATACCGATCTTGCGCATTTACGCGCTGATAGAGCTTACAAATTATGGCATAGTGGAAAATACATTGTTAGATCTAGTAGAGTTGGAAGAGGACCGGTTTGTGAAAGGTTTCCATCAATGATTTCAGAAAGAACACAAGAAATCATGGAATGGTAGGTACATTAAACAAAGGAAGTTTCATACATGAGACTTAGTTTTTCTCTACGACAACAAGTTTTTGTAGCACCCTGGAAAGTTTTAGATGCATTGGTTAGGTCCATATGTGATCAATTTTGTGATAGATATAGTTTTTGTTCAGCTGGAGAAATTTAATCGAGAATTTGTGAAAGGATTGGTCAACGGTATTCAATTGAAACTGTATAGGGATAGTTGTACTTCTGCACAATAGTCTAAGCACACAGTATGTGTACCATAGTACTTATATTATATTGTATTATAGAAATAAAAATAAAATAATTTTAAGGTTGAAGTGATGCATAAGGTTAAACGAGTAAGGAGATAAATCCAAAAAATGTCACAGAGATGTAGAAAGAGGAAAAAATTGTGCACAGGAAGAAGGATTGAAGTGAAACTGAGATCTGCGCAGAAGGAGGGAAATGCATTAGCAAACATACATGATGGGACAAGAATTAAACAATGATCATAATAGTGAAGTAGTGGATATGCCTAGTCATAAATGGAAATTGACGAGGAGACCGTGACAGACTGGAAAATCTAGACCGTGATTTGCAGAATAATATGAATTTGTTACAGAGTATGGAAATAATTGAATGCTAACACAATTTGGATTAGACTATAGGTTTGGGGCACGAAAAGGGAAAGTAACAACTAATCAGATTTATAAAACCAGTTGAGGGGTCGATGGACAAAAAATATATTTTCCTTTAAGAGCAATGAGAGCAGAGAGTCGAGCGAAGAAACAAGGAGCCGAAAGAATTAGTTGTTGAGGGAAGTGTGTTACAGAGAGATATGGTGCCACCCAAGGTATCGACGACATTAGCATCACGAATGAAGAAAAAATGCACTAAGCCACTAGTAGCACCTATACATGAAGGAACACTAGGAGCATCCAAGTCAGAGATGAGTTCGACCAACTTTTCGAAGGAGTATATACCTCCTAGAAAGCCAAAAATCAAGTCCGACGGGTTACAAAAGAAGCAAAGTATGAGCTCGTGGAACCAGAAATTCCACCAAGTGTAGTCATTGAAGAATATTTTTTAGACACAATGGAAAATATGAATTTTTCATATCACGACCTATCAAATGAGAAGAAGTTCATGGAGTTAGAACTGAGGAAATATCTAAAGAAAATCATTTTCGCAAAGACATCATTTATCCTAGTTGAGACATAGGCTTGGGCAGTAGGGTTGGGGAAATCATGGATTCTAAATTTTTTAGAGATACCTCACTTTGGTAGGAACATTGATATCAACACCTATGTTAATATGTTGTTAAGATGCATCCATGGATGATACCTATGGTTGGAAAAAGTCGTGTCCATAGATACAAAGTTGATTGCATGGATAACATGGTTTCCAATGGCAAGGGAGGACCCATCACCACTTTTTACAGATAAGTCGAAGGAGAAATCTTTGTCGAAGAAGATGAAAGAGAATTTTTATATATATAGAGGAGAACGCAGGCTCGATGTAGCGAGTATCAATGACGAGTGAATTAGGTTTGTGACGCAAGTGTTGGCTTGTGAATTTTTGAGGAAGTGTCACAAGAATCAAGTGTTGGTAGGTGCGATAGCAGCAACAGAGAAGTGAACATAAGGCATACAAATGAACTGAGCAACATTCTTGTTAAATCAATTTTTTATGGATTATAGAGAGGAACAAGACAAGTGAAACAAATTTCACTATGAATGGTTGTTAATATTGATATCATTAGTGGCTTGGAGGGATCTGAAAGACACATAGTTTCTATTAGCTACGAACAAACCATGTTTCATAGCGAGATACACTAACTTGTGGTGTACGGCGCATAAGGAGAGACAACTAGACAACAACATCACTTTTTACATCTATAAGGAGGTAATTCGACAATGCATTCAAGATACACTAAGCATATTACCGTAGGTGGTAGAAGCATACAAGGAAGTTGTGCATTTTATCATATCATGGAAGATTGGGATGTTGAGTGGAAGATCCCAACGATAGAAATAGAGCAGGCAGAGACACAACACCCAAAAGTAGGAGATGATGAAGAATAAGAAGGATAGGTAAACCAAGAAAATAGCACAGGTGAAACACATAATATTATACCGTGTCCAAGAGAGAAGAGGAAATACACAGATAAGGGGAAAGTAGTCCAACAACACAAGAAGATGAAATTTGTGAGGGAAATGACCATTCAATAACTAACAAACAATGACTTAGACAAGATCGTGGATCAAGTTAAGGAGGTTACTGAGGAATCTTTTGAGTGAGCGATGTAGAAGAAAGAAGAAAGGCACTCGGATGTGTAAGCGCAGATTGCCACATTGCAACAAATTTTGGAGACAATTAGGATAATGTCAGTTAGAATAGGAGAACAAGAGAAGAAGAAGAAGAGTACACCGAATACCACAGAGTCACAATCGATGAAATCTCACCCATATGCAGCATCAGGAGAGCGTTGGTTTATGAAGATAGAAGTAGGAGCTTTAGAGTTCCCTATGACAAAGTTACAGGAGCACACAAAGGCACTTAGTCATATCGACTTGGTGTTATCTTTGTTTCCCGTAGAAGTACTACATGGTTTTCATACTAGCATCACGTAGGAAATTCAATTGCACGCGGTGTAAATGTCGATGGAGTTGACTAAGGTAGTCACAGATAATGATGCGTGATAGGAAGGATATGATAAACATAGTCTAGAGAGGGAGGAGGTTGCATAGAGGAATAACATATTGAAACAGGAAGTTCATGGGGTCTATAACAATGTTCCAGAAGTGCCTATGGAGGTAGACATCCCTTTAGAAGAACAGGTCACAAGGATCATTGAATCCATTCAGGGCTTTTGCATGAATATTACTGAGTTGAAAGCACACCAAACTATGAAAACTCCACCAGAAGAAAGAGAGCAAAGGGATAAGACGAAAAAAATAAACATAGAGAATATTAGAAGTATGGAAGAAGAGTGTGCCAAGCTATACAAAGAAAGAAAAAAAGTATGGACTCAGCTGACAAAAGACACAGAGCTGTAGGAAATTGGGAAAAATCTACAGGATGTGCAGGACAAGGCACATAAGTTTAATGAAGTGATGAGCACCTTACCACTAGCAGACAAGATGGAAGAAATAGCAGAAAATAGAAAAGTATACTTAGAGATGAACCATATGGAGGCAGAGTAGCAAGCTCATGTACAAAATATCTAAACACTACAGGAGGAAGCATAAAAAATGACAATAGAACTAGAAAATGTGTAGGGCATGGTCAAGAAGGTGGTACAAGAAAGTGTAGAAAAATTGAAGACCCATATTACTACAAAGATGGTCGAGGAAATTGCACAGCAAGAAACACAAGCAAGGGAAAATATCACAATTGCAAGGGAAACATTTCAGAAGTTTATACAGACCTGGAAGAAATCCTGAAGTGGCTTGGGATGAGCCACATGTGCGTGTTGGGGGCCTATTGGAGCAGTTCATTTTGGGACAAGTTTTGAGAATCACGCAGGAGAAAATTATGCGACAAGTCAACTAAGGAGAAACTCACGCAGAGGAAAGGAAGACAATTAATGCATTTTTGGGAATTAGTGTGCATGGGAGATGGAAATTAGTTAGTAGTTAGACCTTTTGGTCCATTTTGTAATGATATAAGCCCTAATATCAATGTATAAATATGTAATAGGTTCTTGGCTAGAGGGTGTGATGAGTGAGAGATATGATGATTAGCTATTGAATTTTTGAAGAGGAGAATGAGCTAAGTGTGCACTATATGCACAGACGGCTAGGGAATTTTAGATAGAAATGATGTACCTTTTGTGAGCGTAGTGTGCACCTGTTGTAATGATTGAATATGAAACTGACACAAGAATCATGTAATGCTACAACTGTATCACTTAAATTTGATCCATAGAGGCTCTGTGAGTTGCTTTACAAAATTGGTTCCATCCTTCAAAAGGGTTCCAACTAATCAACCCACAATACCTTGAAATCAAAAGTATTTATAAGTTATTTACAATGATCTTGTCATTAATGAGAAGGATTAAATTTAGGAAAATATAAACTAATTAGATTTCAGATTACAAAAATACAGGAATCATGCAGATCTACGCAGATTTATGGAGTTTGATTTGATGGAGGTTGTTGACGATATGTCTTCAATTCTGTTGTGTTGTTGGTATTTTTTTGTTGACTATTCTTTGCCCGATCAATTTGATCCCTCTTCCATCTGTCTCTTTTGATTTGTTTGCCTCCCGAAATTTTGAAAACATAGGGTCCAAGGAAGTCTTTGATTCTCCCAATCTGAGATACATGTGTAAAATATGGGGATTTTTTTTTTATATCAGCTTGTTCTGAGAAAAAACCTCTCTCGGGTTTTTGAAATTCATCTCCAGCTGTCCAGGATCTGGGTTTGAAGAAGATGTGTCAAAAAGGAAAATCCGAAATCCTGAAAAATAGGGCTCAAAGATTCTCTCAATTCTCCAAAACCATGGCACTTGTGAAAAATATGAGAGAGGTTATTGAATTTAATCCCCTTTTGGAGAAAATCCTCTTTCTATTTTTTAAAATGATCCCTGGTTTTCTCGAAATCCACTTCGAAAGACGACTCGTTTTTGCGAAAAACGGTTTTTTTGGGGGAAAGGTGGTATTCCCGGGGGGGGGAGTGTTGTGGGGTATTCTACCCTACGGACTAATAAGCTAGGGCTCTAAACTTATACGCAGATCATGACCCTTAAGATTTAACTTTTAACCTTCTACCCAAAATCTCAACCCCTTTTCTCAGGCAAACACGGGAAGAATAAACTAACCTTTTTATCGACGGTTGAAGTAGATCCTCCATTGAGTTGTTATCTCCTTCCTGCTGCTGCTCCTTCCACAAAGCTTCCTGCAATTAAGACAATACTACGCATGCATGCTACTGATCTACTAGGGGGTTAGAGATAAATCATAAATCAAATAACATAGATGAGACTCATGTATTCGGGACGGGAAAAGTATCTTTTTCATTAATCTCAATATGAATCAACTTACAATGATTTCTGAGATCGGCCACCGTTCCTCGATCCTGATCCTGGGCTCTTCCTCTTCCTTCTGTCCTCCAACTGCTGCTGCATGAATTTCTCCTAAAGCTTGAGGCAAAGCTAAAGGGTTGGGACAGAACTGGCTTGGCAATTTGGCAGAGTTTCTTTGCTATGATTTTTTTTCTTTTTGAATAGTACCCCTACCCCTCCTTTTATAGGCTAGAAGGAGCTAGGGTTTTTGGCGAACTCTCGGCCATGCATGGCTCGGAGTTCCAGTTAACTGACAAAAAGCTTCGTGTCCCGGCGGAAACTTTCCTGATTTTTTGCTTT